>JAOSBP010025880.1:0-10123 GCA_027563825.1 Erythroxylum mucronatum | reverse complement strand
TCAGAAAGAAAACGGTGAAATTTTGAATTGCCACATCCTTGACAATTCCAAACAAAAGTCGTAAAGTCCATATAAAACATTATAAACCAGATAAGAAAAGGAGCAAAACACTTGGGAAAGGGCACTGTGATCAGGTCGGTTTTGCAAGCAAAACCCTATGCTGCTCTGTAGCATAACCCGAACATAAATTCGCCGACATCTCAATTGGCAGTTTATCTACAATGCGTACCATAGCTGCAACTACCTCTGAGACACACGCAGAAGCTATAGACGACTCAGTTGCTTCCACAACCTTTTTCACTTAAGGAACTGGGCAGATAGCCTTTGGCCGACCACGCTTCACAACTTGGGAGGTGATCGGCGAGACAGTGACTGTCGATTTGGCCTTTTTAGGCCACTTCTGGGTAGAATGAGGGAGCGGCACCACGGTATGAGCACAGTTTTCTTCCATTCGAACAACCGAGTGTTGCTTCGGATCCAAAGACGACCCCATCTTACGAGCTTAAAATTGAGTCTTTGAAATAATTTCCCTAAATCGTTCGCCGTCGATCGCCCCTCTCTGATCGTCATTTCCCCGATCCGAGACAAAGACAGGAGTATCATGGACCTGTGCCTCCATTGCCATAGGCATGTCGGGCTCAGAGACCGTACCCACTAGGCTGGGCTACTGCGCATGAGTTATCTGGGCCACCCCGTCGGCCACCTTCTTAAAATTTGTAACTTTCGGGCCTTTCCTGATACTGCCAACAGTATTGGCTTGCTTTTGGGCCTCTAAGACCGGCTCTATTGCATTCTTTTTGCCTTTAGGATTGCTCGAGGACTTGGTCTGTTCCTTCTGTATAGCATGAACATGAGTAGCTGGTGGAGAAGAATCATTGGGAGCAGAATCCTTGCCTAAATTATCCATTGCCAACTCATTCTCTTCTTGACCAGCCAAGAGGTCAAAGCTTGAACCCTGAAATTGCAGTACCTTTCTGAGTGTGTCCTTTCTTAGTTACCACCCGGGGTTTATGCTTGACCACCATCCACGACCTGTATTCCTCCATCTCGACCCGTTGTACCAGCTCCTCCAGTGTCGCCTGAGTCTCCGGCATCAGACTCTTACCTTTGTCCACCTGCACGGCTCCCTGCATAACACCAACATTGTTACGCGGACAATTATCTTTAAAATGACCATACTTACCGCAGTTAAAACATAAAAATGGTAGCGACTCATATTCAATTCTTTGAAACCGGCCATTGATTTTGAGTTTGGATGGTAGCGCTTTTCGTAAGTCAACGTAGACCGCAATACGAGCAAACCGCGTTTTGGTGGCCATTGCCGCATTTAAGTCCACTCTAATAACCTTCCCCACTTGTTTGCCGATCACCGTAAGAGCATCGTGAACATACATCCATGCTGGCAAGCCTGGGAGTCTAATCCATGTTGAAACATCCATCGGATATAGCTCAATTGTATCAAAGGTGGGGGTCCACGGTTGGACCGTCAGACATTGTCCGAAAACTAACCATGGGCCTTCAGACAGAACCATAACATAGTCCTCCTTCGATTGAAATTTAGCCATATAATAGTCATTTTCAAGAGTGGACAGATGAAAAGGCCGCTTAGTCCTCCATAATCCAACCAACTTATTCGATAAAATATTGTAAGTGATCCGTCTGCCCAAGAGCTTGATGATCACACATAATTCCATGCACTTATCAAGGAGACTATTGATCCTGTCCGAGAAGGTAATAGATGGAACCCTATTCTCGACCGTGGCTATGTAATCGTCGACGCCAATAGAAATCTCAGCCTCCTCCGCCATAAGCAGTGCAGCAGAATGAGTCGAGCCCTCGCCCAAAAGCTTGTCTCGGAAAGAAACAACAGGGGAGACAACAGCCGCCTGCTTCATGATATCATCGCTATCTAATGAATCTGTATTTTTATTTTTAACTTTTTTTGTTGCTTCATCCACCCCTATGCCCGCCTGCGGCTGGATCAGCATTGACACAGCTGCGTCGTTCATTATGTGACAGAAGAAGGCAAAACAGAGAGTTGGCAAAACCAGATCTCAGCTCTAGATGGGACGCCAACGTTCTTCTCAGAGCTAGATCTCAGAGCGCCAACGTTCTTCTCAGATCTCACATCAGCAATTTCTAGTAATCCTAAAAGATTGTCAAAATTAAATTCTTCTAAAGACCTCTTATAAGATTTAAAGATTTAAATTTTATTATTTGATTAGAATTGGCTTAACATTTTTTTGCTAATAAAGTTATTTGGTGTTAATTTGGAATTTGATCATGTCAAGGAAGAATTCTCTTAGAATTTAAACTTGACTTCTTATCGATAATATAAATAAACTTTAAAAAATTTAGAAAAATAGAATTATAAGCTTTCAAAATGTTAATGTGTTGAAATGAAATGTGAAGTAAAGAAAGTAATTGATTATTGCAAAAGGGAATCACAAACTACAAAAGATTGTTAAATAAGAAAAGAGCCGTGGGTGTTTTTCAAGTGTTTTTTCGTAAACCTCTATTTTGATATAATAATGGTGAATTTGCAATGTAAAGAAAGTTGAAAATAGCAAAATGTGTTTGAAATAGATTAATAGTTTTATCTGGAGATTGATTTTTTTTGTACTATGATTGTGTTGGTCTCATAATTGTATCTCATTTGTCGTCCAAGTGCTAGTGAATTCCTCTCATCCGTAAGCAGTTTTTTGTTATACCTAGTCGCTTCCTTACATTTTAGCTAACTACATACCACTATTTCCTTCCACATTTTGGACTTCTTGTAACTGCACATTCTGGACTTCTACTTTAGGCAACTTCTTAAATTTCAAAACTTAGCTATTTTTTTTGTTAACTACCTTCTACCATTTTCTCAACTTCCACATTCTAGACTTCCACAAATTCAACGTATTTTTTTAACTTCCTTAGTTTTCATTACCTATGAATTCTTTAGCTAAATAATGCTTAGGCTTTCATTTTTGGGCTACCTATATTTAATTGAAAGGCTTGTTAGACAAAATGGGCTTAGTTTATTTTTAGGCTGTCAACAATTACCCCTTCCGTATGTTTGGTTGAGCCAACCAAACATATGATGTGGAAATTCCCTTGGTCTTCTATGAACTAAACTTTAAATTCTATCCCAATAGCTTTACAGATTTTAGACTGAATTTCTGAGTTAGGCCTAATGATGTCACCAGTGAGGATCTTCCTAAGTCTTAAACAATCTTTTATAGATAAAATTGAGGTTCAAAGATTACACTAAAATCTTCCACATTTGAAATCCCTACTTACTATATCCATTATAAAAGATATGAATCTCTTTTAAATTTCAAACTCTTGCTATTCTTTTAATATTCAACTATTTTTCATTATAAAATTTTCCCATCACTTTCCATCTTAACTTGTTAAGCAGTCTCCACCTCTTTCCTAACTTTAGTATTTTCTATTTGTGACTTATACGATCATGGTCACTTCTCGTCATGCTTATTCCTCTTTTTTAATGAATTAGGATAAATTAAATGCCACCGATGTGTGCTCCTAATTTTGGTACTTTCCTAAAAAATCCCTTCGATACCTTTTAACATCACTTATTTTTATAGGATATAAAGTTTGAAGTGGTTTATATTCCGTCTAAGCCTTTTTTGTTCTTCGTAAGAATCAAGCAAAATAATTTTCAAGCCCTAATTTTTTAATCGCTAATTTTGACATTTAAATTTCTATTTTTAACACTGTAGAAAGATTTCCCCATTTTAATTGTGAAAATGCTTAATCTCTCACTATTGGGTTTCCTTTATCTATTGATTCTTCTCACCCATCACTTATTTAGGGTAAGTAAATAAATTAAACTTTCACCCGAATTCCTAAAATTATGGCCTAAAAATGTAGATTAATGGGCTAAATGGGTGGATAGGTTCTACTCATCGTATCATTCAACTTGGAAGAGAAAGGGCCTTTTGTAGCTAGTAGCCCTTTCTAAGAATTCCGTAAAATATCAACCCAACCTTATTTCTACCATTATGAAATCCTTCAAGTAACTCTTTTATATTTGTTTTTAGTCATGCTTTAATTCCATTGAAAGATGTTTTCTTTTTAACTAGACTGCTTGTAATTGGGGAAGATTTTGTTTGTTTAATTGAAGAGACCTTTAGTTTGTACTTTAGTTCTTTTAAATGCTCCAGTTATTTTGGGTTGATAAATATCTATACTTCTTCAATAATCTTGCTTTTGTAGAAGAACATGTCAAGTTTATTTGGGTTATGCTAAATCAATTTATCTTTTGTCCTATTAATAAAAAACCCAGTTTAGAATTCCTTTGTTTTTGTAAAACAATGCTTCTGGTAGGTTTTTCACTTTAAGCTCTTTTTTCTTGGGGGTTCCTTTATAGGAACTTAAGGACTTGCCTTTCCAACCCTCCCTTGTAATTAGTTGACCTATGTGTATGCATTGTTCAACTTTGGAATTTTGCCTATTTCCCTAAACTTATGGAAAAAGAAGGCTTGCCTTCCTCTAACCTTAGATTTTTAAAAATCTTTTCAGCCTTCATCTAGCCAGTAATTTTTTTCACAAATCTCCTAAGGACATCTTTAGTACTTTATTATCTTTGAAGTCTAGGTTTATAGATTAGTTGAATCCGTTTAAAGACTTCTCAAAAAGGCCTTATTGGTTTAGATTTTTCAAGACTTCTGAATCATCTTACTTAGTCGTCTATCAAATTTTTTTTTATTGTCTATGCTAATCCTATAGTTTTCATTGTTGGTGGTGATAAAGCCTTAAAACCTATCCTTCCATTACATCTATAGGTCTTGAAATGTACCTCCCTTATCTCTAGAGTAAGAAACTTGGCCTTTCTCGAGTAATTCTTCCTGCTATACTTTTTTTGGACTATACAATAGGAGTTCATTTTAAGTTAAGCATTATCAATGAAAATTTCTTTTGAATTTTTTTTTATCACTATTATTTTCTTAAGGTCCAAGATTTTTGTTGCTAATTTCACTGACATGGAGGCTTATCATTCGTAATGGTTAGAAAGTTACAAGAGTTTAGTGCTTTGTTTGGATTCTTCCCTTCGTAAAGGTTTTCCCTCTGATTTGAACACTCTTAGCTCTTTGAAATTTATTCTAGCTTTTACTAATACAAATTTTCGAACTTCTATGTTGATAACAGAGAAAAAAGCAAGTCTTCCTCTAAAAACTATGTGGCTCCCAATCCTCTCTCTAACCAAAAGCTTTAAAAGAAGTCCCTAGTAGCTTCTAGTTCTAAGGAATCTAAAAGTCCAATCCTAAAGAGTTATGTTAAGAAGTAAACTTGCTCTTCCATTACATTTCTTAATAAAACTGAATCCACAGAGTATATGACTAAATTGTTTCACTTATCTCATCTCCTTTTTTGTAGATGACACTATGTTGGACCTTCCTACTCCTTATTTTCCTCTTGAATTGGAATCCAAAAAACTAGGAGTTCTCCTAATCTTAAGGTCACTAAAGTTACTTCACTGGAGGTAAAACAAGAATTCTTTTATTCTACATGTTAATACGTTAGCCAGCTAACAAATTCTTTTATGTCTTGTAAACAAAAGGTGTTTAGACTATAATGATGACTCAAGAAGAAGTTTTTGGTTTATGTTTTCTAGATCTCTCTCTTGACCTTCCTTCTAGGACCACACCAACAATCAATTATGAGGAACTATCATGAGTTAAAGAGTCATTGAAACTTATTATGCAACAAAAGTTGGAGTTTTTGACTAAGATTCAACGTAGTTATTTTTTGAAAATGTTACTATATGATGGCTCCATAACTCATTTGTCTATTGTTAAGGAACTTCTTAATAAATTTAATAAAGTTTTTGCTTCGTTTAAGAATTCTTGTCAAGATCAGGTTATGTACTCTTAAGAAATTAAAACTCTCACACCAACGTTGGATGACTTATGATGCAGAGGAGACTATAGGTAAAAATCTCCTAACAAAAATTTAAGAGATGGAAAAAAAATTGATTCTTTAGAAAATGAGGTTATTGAACATAAATGGGCTATCAAACTAATTAGAGAGAAGCAAAAAGCTCTCAAACAAAATAGCCAATCAGGGGTTTTATGAAGTCAAGTAGATAACCACGCAGTTAGGGAAGTCATTAGTGGTAAATAAAAACCCAGTTAACTTCTAAAAGTAGCAGGTCCAACAAGCCAAAGAGGATGAGGTTTTATGTATCAACCAATAGGGTGAAATTCTGTAACGTACCACTCTCATAAACCATATGCCCAAATGTATCGATGATTATTCGAAAACATACTCTACGAGAATGGCACGTTAAGACGATCACATTACCACGTTTTAAGGCATCACATATCAAAAACATTTCAAACATTCATTTTGAATCATTTCATTCACAATCATATTAAATCAGAAATGTCATTACACTTCAGAGTTCACATATACATTTGATAATAGGTGAGAAATGCTATTCTTGATGTGTAATGAATAGAGACATCTGTAGGTACAATTGATCCCGACCATTAACTCAAGTTCAATTGCAGTAGCTATACTCGAATTAGTCTAACGAGATCTCCTTTGAACATGAAATCAACATTGCAATTTTGATGAGTTTGTGAACTCAGTGAGTGAACCATCATCGATGTATTCACTTAAGTCAGATATACAGAGACAAGGCATATCCCAATTCAACAAGTATTAGATATCATCCACTATTGAATATCACATCATATTTCATTATACCTTATCAAGTACATCAAGATTATCATACTCCCATAAGTATATCAAGTAAGCTAACATTTCATATCACAACACATCATTATTTACTTTTCAACTGTATTTCAAACAATTCAATAATTCATTTCAATTCTATCATATGATACATACAAGAATGTATATGCAAATGCACATGTGACTTTATTTTATTTTTGCTTTGTTATGTCTGAGTGCTTATTTACTGTCCCATATCCGTTGTGGATACCGAGCTCATTTTATTTACTATCCCGTATCCGTTTTGGATATTGGGCTCATTATTAATTGAGCCTATGGCTCTTTGTGCACAATCCTGAGCTTAAAGCTCTTTTTCACGTTAGTCACTCCGGTCACAATTCCTTTATCTGATCATGCATATCAATGTTATGAAATCCATCAATTCACCTAATCTGCTATCAATACTTTTCATTCAATGTGCTCATATCGTTTATCACATCCTTCGGACCTGAGTTTGGCATTCAACATTCAGTTGAGTACACATTCCATATTATATATACAATTTGAAAATATTTCCATATACAGACCCAAGTATCAAAGTCCTTGGACCAATAATGTCCAGAATCATAGCAATCATATAAATAACAGTTCAATACCTGAAAGTTATTCAAAAACAATTCAATCATAATGAGAAACATTTAGGTTAACTCACAGTACACTGTAGGCAAGCTATTGCCTTGATGGCTAGGCAATGTTTGGTTGTTGACGATCAACTTGTCTATCTATCTTTATGCAATACACACATATTTCACTTGTCATTAAGTTGTCAATCATATGATTATTCAATCATTCATATTTATATATATCATGTTTCAATGCAGGTTCAATTGACCTTTCGGGTATGTATTAATATACAAAGATATTGACTGTACTTACACGCTCTCAGATCATTCAAACTTTATAGCTTGTATACTACCATTTTGCAATTAGGTTTGTACCTTACGTAAGCTTGATTTATTCATCAAACATATACGTTCATATAATTATCTAATTCTCACTCACAATTAGTACATGTTCTCCAATGTTCATTCATTTATATCTAATACACATTACTCTTATCCTTTGAATCATATTTTCAATCATAAGAACATCTTAATTCCTTTAACAACTCGTAATTTCTAGATTTCAATACATTGATATCAAGACAATCCATTCCTTAATTTATGACTTCAATTAACAACCTAAACTTATCAGACCCTTAAACAATGAATCAAGCAATAATTTAGGTTTATTTCAAGCCTCAATCAAGTCTAAATACACCAATGTAAAGTGACTTATCCTTATGTGGTTCAACAATTACACAAAACAGAAGTTTTTCATTTCAAAGCATTGCCCATGATCGTGGGAATGAGCTAATGCAACTGTCCATGATTTTGGGATGAGTGAACCGAATGTGCACTATCCATTTTCCTTCAATTTTTCTAGATTCTAACACCTTCTTACCAAATTCAAAACACCTACATAATAATACATTAAGTATACCTCAATTATACCTTAATTATATGTCAATTTCTCATCAATTTCAACTCCATTTCCAACTCAAAATCATTCATTTGGCAGCTCATAAACTATTCTCTTTTATGCATGCAAAAATAAAACAAAACTATCATTCATGCATCATTTTCCAGCATTTATTTCACTCCAATATCACCATCAACCCATCTCTAATTCATTCATCATCATATTCTATCACACCATGCCACAAAGAACAATACTTTACTTAATTGTTTAGCTCAAATTCCACCTCAGTGATCAAGCTAACCTAACCCTCCATGCATGCAAGATCATCCAAGTACAAGATGGGAGTAAAATGATTTAAGCAAAGGTGAAGAGATGATAGCGTTTTATAGCTATCTTTGAGCAGAATCTTATATTAATCTTAAAGTGACTATGACCAGAAGTAAAGCAGAATTTCAAAGATGTGAGGGTTATGTGTGTATTTCGGTAATATGAGGGAGGAAGAAGAATGAATTATAGCAAAAACATATAAGGAAAGACTCTGCCATATACGTGTGTTATTAGATGAGTGATATGTGCTTAATTGTTGATATATTTAATCATTTATGCTTAGCGATTAAATATATGAAAATGCTTAAGATACTCACTTTAATTTATATATGATTTTAGGTACAATTTGAAAGCAAAGAAATTAAAGTGAGTCGAAATCACAACATATGGGCCATTTTTCGGAGATTTGTTTTCACTTGTCTTTATGAGGTAATAAGAAGACAAGAAAAATCAAAATAGGAGGATTAAAAGTTCTTGCACAAAGAAGAAAAAAATAAAAGCAAGCAGCATGTGAAGGCACAAAATGACATAAGCAGGCGTGGGCAGAAGAACAAAACGCAGGCGTGAAATGTTAAACGCAGCGCCCGAGAGCGCAGAAGACACATAAAAGGGCTAAGAAGAATTTAAGTAGAGTGGCAAGTTTAATTGTCTAATCATAAAACAATAGGAACACGTTACAGAAGGGCAAGGTTAGGCGCAAAACCTGCGTTAAACGCAGAATCTTGTGTGTTTTACTCAAAACGCACAAGCAGGAGCCGCAACGTTTTACTCAAAAACGTAGGAGACCAGCGTGGAGGCTTTAAAAAGGAGAGAGCAACATTAAATTGTCCCATTGAATCAAATAGTGTAGGAGACACAAGTAAATCAATACACAATGAGCAGCAGCAGAAGGAGAAGCGCGGGCGTGGGCAAGAAGTAGTGGGGAGCCGCGACTGAAGTTTGAAGCTGTGGCTTGCGGCTTCATGAAGAGCTCCAGCAGCAGGAGTGGCGTGAGAGTAGCTGAACAGCTAGGCGAGGAGGCCACGCAGAAAGTTTGTGCTTGAGAGAGGATAATGAGTAGTGAACAATAGCATAAACTCCAACATTAAATTGTCCTGTCAATGAATAGTAAGAGGAAAAGAGGTGTGTTGGAGAGTGGGTATTGAAGGAAAAATTAAGGCAGTTTTTGGCTAGGGATTAGAATAGGGTTGAAGCAATTTTTTGAGAAATACCTATGAAGGGCTAAACGTCCCGACCCCGATTCGGAGGCGACATCAACGCCGATGACCCGGGTTAAGTATTTTTTATTATGTTTTTGTTTCTTTCTCTCATTAGAAATTGATTATGTTATCCTATTTTAATGTATTGTGTATGGATAATCGAATTTTCGTTATTATTCGCCTATTTGTGTATGAACCCGTTGGATATTGTGAATTGATGATTTTAATGCGTTTATTGAATCGTTAATTTCAAACCCATTGCTAGAATTTCGATATAATCTGTAATTGTTATGTTGAAATTCACGTGTAGCGACTAATGATTCGTAATCATTAGGGATGACATGACCTAGGTTAAATGACGCATCGTATGTGGTTGTTGCCTTGATTAA
>JAOSBP010025785.1:0-10129 GCA_027563825.1 Erythroxylum mucronatum | reverse complement strand
ATCACCAAAGTCTAAGTAATCATTCCTCATCTTTGCGTCTGACCAAAATATATTAGTTATCAAATCATCTTCATCCATTTGAATGCCATAAAAGAAGTTAGGATCTTCAACTTGCATTTTATATAAATATTCTAACACGCCACCTGTATCTCCTTTTTTCATGTCTCTTGTTCTTTTAGATCTTAAATAATTCTTGTAATCCTCCATAATAAAGCCAAGATTATTTCTCCCACCTGCTTGTCTCACCATAAGATCATGGGATGCTTTTGGTGGAATTCCCACATCACTAGCCATCTCAATTTGCATTGCTGCAATTGAAGATATCTTTCTGTGACTTCTATGCAAATGTATTCTGTTAGGACTTGAAAGGTAATGATTGTGATCCTCGACAAATTGAATCACTTGAAAATTTATAGTTTTCACACTATTAACTTTTCATTTTTGCCTCACAACCAAATCTAGTTTTTGAACATGGAGCTTTTACATGCAAATCTTTTTACCATCCTTTTACCTTTAGCACTACAACAAAAAAGCCCTGCAAATCAATTTACCATATTTATCTTTATAACTTCTGCTTCTTCTTATTCCAAAGCCCACATGTTTGGCATAATTAAATAAAATTAATAATCTTCTTCTTCTGTCTTGAAGTCTATGCCAAGTTTCAGTATTAAATCTCTTGCAACAGATAAGTGAACTTTGCAACTATAATCCTCATAATTTGAATTTACCAAATTAGTTGAATTCATATTATGAGTCTCATTGGTAGCCAAATCAGTTGAATTCATATTTCGAGTCTTATTGCCAATCAAACAAGCTGAATTCATATTACTACTCTCATTGCCAATGCCAATATCATTCTTATGCTGCTCCTTCTCAATTTCATAATCTAATCGATGGTATGAAGTAGATCTACCTTCCATTTCTACACTTGTCAAATTCACAGATGAAGTACCATTTTTAGATAAAATTATTAACACAACAAAAAAGGAGTGTTCAGAAAATTTTGGGAGGTATTTTAATTTGCCACATATACCTTATTTAATTCCTATAATTCCTATAACAAAAAAATGATTGGAGAATTAAAGGTTCCACGATAAATTCTTCTCGTAAAATGAATAATATGTTTGAGAAGTTCTTAACTAGAAGTCAATATTAATCAACTCAACCTTTACAATATACATTAACTATCACTCACGTATATGTATAAACAGAAACTATAAACTGAAATAAAAAAAGTTAGATACGAATGAATTCCAAATAACTTTAAAACTTACACCAAAAGAGGCAACGACTAAAGTGCCTGATATCTCTCCACATTAAATGTAAATAAAATGATGTATTCTCCTTAAGAATTAATTAGAGATAGAGATACAGAGAGAGGGAATGATCACAAGAATTGCTTAAAGACAGAGATATAGAGAGAGGGAATAATAAAAACAAGTAAGGAAAAAACAAACAAAACTTATTTGAGAAGATAATTGAAATTCGTCAAAATATTATGTTTCTTCCCCTACTGTGGTCTTCTACTTCTTTACCAACAAAGTTAATTTGCTTTGTGAGAGTTAAATCAAAGATATGAAAATCATAACAAAGAAGTGCAGAAACAAACAAGTTAAATGGCAGGAAATCTTAGCTAAACATTGTTTTGGAAATGACAAACAATTATCACTTAAAATCATCATCCTTATGTTCCTCTTATTTGTATTATATTTTTTTAATTTGTTAATTTTCATTTTAATTCGTTAATGCACAAATAAATAAATATAAAAAAATTCTATTGCTAATTATTAAGGGATAATCACAAACTACATCCCTTTTGACTGTAAGAACTTATTGTTATCCTGTAAGAACTTATTGTTATGTATCTTTATATCCTAACTTCGTGTAAATCAGTTATTAATTCCTCTATATTTAAAAACTCATTTGATGGAATGAAAGTGACAACGACATTCATATCACTTCCTCTTCTCTGATTGCTTACAATATGGTATCAGAGCTTAACAACGCCTAACGACAGGTCTTACGATTTTTTTCTTTTTTTTTCTTTTGTGTGCTCACCCTCAACCTGTCTACGATCTCTTGTGTTCATCCTAATACACGACATGACTACTCCAAATGATACCTTATGGACTACAAGTCTTGCAAACACAATTTTGTACAACAACTCTTATTTGATTGTTTTGAAAACAGCTCCAATTAAACTCAAGAGACCAAATTTTCCGACTTGGAGAGTGCAGATGACTGCCCTCCTAATTGGATGTGGACTACAAGGCCACACGGATGGTTCCTTCCCGTGTCCTCCAGCTACTGATCCTGGCTATACACACTAGATTAGACAGGATCAACTCCTAATCGCTGCAAGTATCTCCTCTATTGCAGAAAACATAGCGACCTTGCTTGACTCGGTTACCTCGTCCAAACAAGCATGGGAAGTCCTTGGAAAAACATATGTGAGTAGCTCTCACTCAAGGATTTTTTCACTGAAAGAAAGACTCACCTGCATTTAGAAAGGAGAACAAACAGTGCTTGTTTTCCTAAGGCAAATTAAAAGCATAACTGATGAATTGGCAATTATTGGCAACCCACTTGATGACTCATACCTGATTATACATGTTCTAAATGGCATTGGATTTGAATTTAAGGAGATAACATCAACCATTTAGGCTCGAGAATCTCCTATATTGTTTGAAGAGCTTCATAAGAAGTTTCTTAATCATGAGCTTACCTGAAATGGATGGTCAAGTCTGATTCTCCATTTCTAATGGCGTTGTTTAGGTATAGGACTCACTGGAACCAATAACGGCATCACAGCTTGCCATAAAGGCAGCTGCAGGCTCAACAGCACAACAGCGGGGACAAACTAGACATTCTGGCGTGTCTCTATTTCTAGGTGGTTCAACGTCACCGGTATAGACCCAAGGCGGCAGCGACTCCTCTTTTTCGATCTTTTGCGAATGCTGCGAAAAGCTGGGACATACGACACGTTGTTGTTTTAAAATTCATGGTTGACTTCGAAACAGGAACCCTTTGGTAAATTACACACAAACGACAGCAGAGACTCCTTCAGATACATGGATAGTTGATTCAGGAACATCTCATCGCATCACTAATGTTCTTCTCAATCTTTCGCTTGCAACACCTTATGATGCCTCGGACCTATTGGTAGTAGGAAATGGTACAGGATTACCGATGCCCAACACTGGTAGAACAACACTGACTACTCACACCAAACCTTTATTCTTACTTGACATTTTACATGTTCCAACACTCAAACATAATTTACTTTCGGTCTCTAAACTATGCAATGCTAATCATGTTTCAGCTGAATTTTTCTCCAACCACTTTCAGGTCAAGGATATAACAACCAATGAGGTACTAATGCAAAGTAAATGTGCTGATGATTTGTTCTACATTTCCTTTTTGAAGAGGTTCCATACTGCTAATGTAGTTACACATGTCTCCCCTTAGAACTGGCATCACATCTTAGGTCATCTGTCCACACCAATTCTTCAGCATTTAAATAAGTGTTTTTCCCTTCATATAAGTGACGTTCTTCTGAGTCCTTGTGTGTCCTGTGCTTGTGCTAAGAGTCATAAGCTGTCTTTTTCAAATACACATCTTACTAGTAGTTGTCCTCTTCAGCTTTTGTTTAGTGATGTTTGGGGTCCAACAACCGTTAGATCGGTTGACAACTTTCTTTACTATGTAGTGTTTGTCAACCATTTCTCTAAATACATTTGGTTGTACCCAATTCGAAATAAATCTGATGTGTTATCCACCTTTACACGCTTTAAATCACTTGTTGAAACTTTCTTTAACACCAAAATTACATCCTTATATAATGATAATGGAGGTGAATATGTTGCACTTAAAAAATTTTCTGGGTCAACATGGGATCACACATTATACTACCCCACCCCACACACCCGAGTTGAATGGTACGACTTAGCGACGTCATCGACATATAGTAGAAACCGGTCGTGCTCTTTTACATCAATCCAAACTATCGTCAACCTTTTAGACTCATGCCCTTTAAACTGTGGTATATCTCAATAATAGATTACCCACGTCGGTTCCCAAAATGCAATCCCCTTACAAGGTTTTACATAAATCTCCTCCAAATTATCATCACCTGCACTCATTTGGGTGCTTATGTTTCCCTTGGCTCCGGCCTTATACCTGTAATAAATTAAAACCCCGCTCTACACTTTGCATATTTGTTGGTTATTCTAATTCGCAATATGCCTACCTTTTCCATGACCCTATCACCAACATGACATACGTATCTAGGCATGTTACTTTTTACGATAACTCTTTTCCATTCGACTCTCTTTGCAACTCCACCCTCCTGCCCACGTCAACCACCACATCGTCCACCACCATACCTCCCTGTGTGATTCCGTTGCTTGATTTGAGTCTGTCCGTGTCAGCCCCTAGTTCACGTTTGTCTAATCCGAAGTCATCCCTATCTTCATCTCCAAGTCTGTCACAACTTGTACAGTCTTATTCCAACACCCCAACTCTTGCGCCACCAACTCGAAGCTAATCAGACACCCCAATTAACTGCGGAAAGGGACTGTAGAACTACTCATCACGTGCTTGACACTGTTGTATCAGTGTCTTTCTTGCTTACTGCTTCCTTGACTGCACCAACATATTCGACACAGTCACTAACAAGCACTTACTTCTTCTGTTGTATCATCCACCACAAATATACACTCGTTACAAACCCGAGCCAAGAACAAAATCCATAAACCGAAAAAGGTATAATAGGTAAGCAAACATTCACTACCAATTAATCTTGAACCATCGTGTATCTCACAGGCTATGAAAGATCCATTATGGAGAACCTCGATGAATGAGGAATTTGATGCTCTCATCAATAATCATACTTGGGACCTTGTTCTAGCACCTCCAGGCAGTAACATCGTTGGAAATAAATGGTTGTATATGATAAAACGGAAGCCAGATGGTTATGTTGCTAGGTACAAATCAATTTTGGTTAGGAAAGGGTTTACACAGACACTAGGTCTGGATTTTCATGAGACTTTTGCACCAGTTATTAAACCATAAACAAATAAAATTATCTTTACCATTGCGATTGCTCACAGTTAGCCTATACATCAAATGGATGTAAATAATGCTTTTTTACAAGGTGCTTTAATAGAAGACGTTTATATGAAACAGCCACCAGATTTTGCGCATCCTGATCATTTGGATTATTTTTGTAAATTTCATAAGGCAATTTATGGTCTTTGACAGGCTCCACGTGCTTGGTATGATTCACAGAAGAAATTTATTTTATCCTACGGCTTTCGTAATAGTTTCAATGATCCGTCTCTATTCATTTATAACTGTGATGGTGTTGTTGCGTATTTTCTTGTATATGTGGATGATCTGCTCCTGACAAGAAGTTCGTTGCTATTCTTGTCAAAATTCATTACTGCATTATCCATGACTTTCTCGTTAAAACAGATGGGTTTTTCGACTTATTTTTTGGGGATCGAAATTATTCCCACATCCACTAGGTTATTCCTCTCACAACACAAATATATCAAGGACATTTTGGTACGATTTGGTATGTCTGAAGCGAAACTAACATCAACACTATTATGTCTATCAACTCCGCTGCGCCTTGATGATGGTACTGCTCCGACTGATGTTTCGATATATAAAAAAATGGTTGGGTCTCTTCAGTACTTAGCTCACACGAGACCAGATGTGGCGTTTTCAGTAAATAAACTTGCTCAGTTTATGCATGCTCCTATAGTTACTCACTTACAACATGTGAA
This sequence comes from Erythroxylum mucronatum, assembly GCA_027563825.1. Lineage (NCBI taxonomy): Eukaryota > Viridiplantae > Streptophyta > Magnoliopsida > Malpighiales > Erythroxylaceae > Erythroxylum > Erythroxylum mucronatum. The sequence goes on along the minus strand of JAOSBP010025785.1, from coordinate 4,337 downwards.
ACGAGTTTATCGATATCTCAAAGGGACAATACACTTTGGCTTGCAACTTAATAAGCCGAAACAGTTGGCTCTTCAGGTCTTTGGTGGCATTCAGTTACCACTCCTAGCTTACAGTGATGCAAATTGGGCAGGTAGCAGTGATGACAAAACCTCTACCTCGGTTTATATTTTTTTACTTCGGTGGGAATCCAGTATCTGGGCACTCCAAAAGACAGCGAACAGTTGCATGTTCTTCAACCAAAGTTGAGTATCGCTCTATTGCGACGACGGTGGCTGAACTTCAATGGTTGAAAATTTTATTATCTGAACTTCACCTTCCTTTCAAAGGATCGTCGATACTTTTTTGTGACAATCTTGGTACTACGTATCTCTATAAGAATCTGATTTTTCATACTAGAATGAAGCATATTGCGCTGGATTACCATTTTATGCGCCAACTTGTTCAGGCTGGGAAGTTAATAGTTGCACATATTTCGAAACATGATCAGATAACAGATGCCTTTACCAAACCATGACTTCTCAACGTCAAGCTACGCTACGACACAAGATGTATGTTCTCGACGGAGACATACTTTTACGGGGCATATTAAGGGATAATCGCAGACAGAGACGTAGCTATGCATAGACTTGGGGGTCACTGAGCCCCCAAGTTTTTTTTAAAAAATTATTTTTAATATATATATATATATATATATAGTTATTTAAGGGTCAGTGGTGTACTGGGCCCCCCAAAATTTAAAAAAATTAATTCTTGGACCCCCTATCTTAAATTCCTCGCTCCGTCACTGATCGCAGACTACACCGCTTTGGACTGTAATAACTTATTGTTGGACTGTAACAACTTATTGTTAACCTGTAACAACTTATTGTTATGTATCTTTAGATCCTAGCTTTGGGTAAATCAGTTATTAATTCCTCTGTATTTAAAAACTCATTTAATAGAATGCAAGTGACAATGACATTCATATCACTTCCTCTTCTCTAATTGCTTACAATACTAATATCCACTCTTTTTTACATTTATTTCTTAATTTCAATTTTATGTTAATGATAATATAATTGTATTAATTAATTGAAAATAATGGTTGTTCTTCCATATACTTCAAAACTAATTGAAAATTCACAGTCGTGCAAGTGCTGCACGGTCGTGCCTTGCAGCTTGGTCTGTCCTCCTTCCTAAAAGAAATCATTTCATTCATCCCAGAAACAAATCATCCTAAATGTCGCATAATTTGATTTGGTTGACATTAGGGGATCTCGATTGGTTGAGATTAGTCGAAGAGACTCGTAGTTATTTTGGTAAGGGGTGACTTCTGTACTGTTACAAAGAAAATGACACAAGATGTCTGCAAATGCTTCATCGTTATTCATGCTCCATCCTTCTCCCTAATTCTGTGATAAATTTACAAAAGTCAGAAGGAGGTGAAGCGAAGAGGGGGATTTCTGATACAAAGAAGATGACAAAGTATTCTTAAATTTCTGGAGTGATAAGAAGAAGATGACAGAGTACATCGACTAGTTGGCTTGGCTCATAAGCTACACATTTTGGAAGAGTAATAGAGAGTTCAAAATTTAAGAATAATAATGACGTTTTATAGTTAGACAAAATAAGACAGACTTATATTAGATAGAGGATCTGAACTTTAAAGGAGGACAATTGGTAGCAAATTAGAGGTCATTATTATTAAATAAATAAGTAAATTTTTATTTAAGAAAATATTAATATTTATTATTTATAATAAATATGTTTCTAATAACTATAAAGATTTATTACAATACTTTTTTTCTTTTTTAACTCGCAATTAAGAGAACAAGTTTTAAAGTACTGGGGTTTCAATTTTTGTAATACATGATTAAGCAAAAATACAAAGTAACAGTGTGTTTTAAGTTAAAAATGGATATTAATTTATTTTTCTAATTACCTAAAATTAATCAAATACTCTTTTGATTTTACTAACTCCAATAAATATTCTTATTATTTTAAATTACTTAAAAATATTTTGTGATATTGAAATATCCTTAAAAAATAAATTTCCATCCAATTATTTTAACTAATTATATAAACTTCATCACGTGTGTAATAATTAATTAAATTATAAGTTTATTAAAATAAATAAATATTTACTAAAATGAGTGATTGAAAAAATAAATAATTAAAATTATGTATATGCCTTGAAAGTTTCACCTTGGGATGAAAAAAGGTATTGGGGATGCATGTGAACAATTAGTTCCGGGTTAGAGCATCTTGTTCTCGTTAAGGTGTTCTAATCTTGTGCTACTTAATTTTGTCTACACATTTACGTGGACTCTTATATAAATGTGTGAATAAAATTTAATAAAATACAGTAGGAATTGATTAACCGAAGATTTGATCGCATTAATTCCAGCTAATAATAATAATAATTATTATTATTACGATAAAGACCCCCGTTATGTGGGAAAAGTGAAAAGCACAACCGGTATGGTGATAATATCATATCTAATATCTAAAGTTGGTAACTTCAATTGTGCTTTAAAGCCTAATTTGAGTGATAAAATTACACTTTCTGCCTTATCTTAACGGGTGGAGTGGTTTAAAAGACTTTTTAGAACTTTGGACACTCTTTTCTTTAATAACTAATAAAAGCTGACTGAAATTATGCGATTAAAGTGGAAGTTATGAAGCAATTAGTCCTTATGGATTAGGACTAATTAGACTTTAATTTGACAGACAAGACGAGGGGACACTAGATTAGAGCGAGTTAGACTTGAAAAATTTATACCTCAAAATCATAAGAGAAGGCATACGATTGGATTAAGTTTTAGTTTAGGATCAAAAAATCGAATTGGTTTGATTGGTTTAACCATAAAATTTTTGAACCGACTAATTTTATAGTTCAATTTTTAACTTTACGATTCGATTTATTTTAATAACTCTATCTATTAAAAATCAATCAATTAATTAATCAGTCAGATTAATTTTTATAAACTAATCAATATTTATAAATCAAAGTCACCAATTAATTTATACTTGAACTGTCTCCCTTTTTAATTAAACTTTATATTAAAGACTTTAATTATATTTAAAAAATATTTAATTTTTAACATGTTTTATGACAATTTAATATCAATAAAATCTTTTAAACCTTGAATCTCTTCTTTTACCGATTTAATTTCGATCAAATTAATTAAAGGATATTATTAGTTAGAAAATATCTAGTACTATTATTTAAGGATTTTGATGGTTAGTAAATTCTTACTTACATCCCTAAATTGCGGAATTGATGGAAGAGTTGGTCAAAGAATTTGTAGGAATACGTTACACAGAACAATGAGGCGCATCGAAAGTGTGGTTTGGCAGTTGTAAGTCGGTGTGTGGTTATTATGTGTGGTTTGGTAGTTCGTGCTGTTAAGTTCTAATCTAATGTCCAGGCACGCCAATGAAGAAGTGATAAGGAAGATCAATCAAGAAGAGCCTGAACTGAATATTAACAACATTCAGTTTATGACTGGACCTGCGCAAATTCCTAACATGCCTCGTAGCTTTAAGAATTGGTCAAGCTTCAACGGTTTAGTCATGATGTCGGCAACCTATTCTTAAGTCCCACAATGGGTAAGTTGTATAACGCCATCTTCAGTAAGCTCACGAAGGAAATGGAATCTGACATTTATATGCTTGCTCCAACCATGCAGTATCGGATTTTTGGAAAGTTTAATAGCTGAACTACTGTCACAAAATACCTTAGTAGACTCACTTTGATTATACTTGAAACTCGTCAAAATTCTTCTTGTCCAAATCACTTGACAAGCACATGAAGCAGCAGCAACAAATTCAGCTTCTGTAGTGGACAAAGTGACGATTGGTTGTTTTTTTGAAGACCAAGAAACTGCTCCCCAACTTAACAAGAAAACATAGCCTGAGGTGCTTCATCTGTCATCCAAGTCACCAGCATAGTCACTATCCGTGTAAACAACCAGCCTTCCATCTCCCCCCTCTTATAAAATAGCCCAAGCTCAAAATACCTTTGAGATACCGCAATACTCGTTTAGCTGCCTGCCAATGTAATTCTGTAGGATAATTCATATACCTGCGCAAAAGATTTACTACAAACATAATATCAGCTCGTATAGCAGTAAGCTACTATTGTTTTTGTAGGGCTAAAGCATAATAAGTGGGTAAAAGAGAAGAGAAAACAAAGGTTTTGTCGTAGAACACCGTTATAACGCCATTATATTATTGAATAAAAACTTGTCAATTTATACAGCCTTTTTCTAACTAACATTCAAAAACAGATAACATCTAATCTAAATCAGCATAAAATAAAATCTAATTTATTTGATAGCAATCAAATCAATAT
>JAOSBP010025623.1:0-10136 GCA_027563825.1 Erythroxylum mucronatum | reverse complement strand
TTTTCTAAAGTACGCGTTACCGGATGTCAGAATGCTTTGAATCCGTTCTTTTGTGTTTCGGCTCAATTTTGTAAATCCGTTCGTTTCTTCCACTTTATGACCTCCGATCCATTTTGTTTTTTACTTAGTCTCCAATTCGATTTCGTTTGGTTTCTGTTCCTTCGTTTTCGCATCGTTTCGTTCTTTGGTTTCGCAATCCGTTTACGTTTTCAATTTCATTTTCCAGTTGGGGTTCGGATCCGTGATCGGGTCCCAACATGTCTCCAATATTTGATCCACTGTTGACTGTTGCCAAAACTCCAGAAGACGTCCTTGTTTTCTCCTAAAATCTCTAGCAGCTACCACATTCCTTTTCTTTCTTTAAAACCCTGCCCCGACCTCTCGCAAGCTCTCTTCTGTTCTCTTTTTCCTCTACTATTCACCATTGTGACAATTTAATTTTTTGGTCCACTGATATTGTTCACTTTTATTAAAACCTACGCTCCTCTTGCTATATTTCACTCTTGCCTTTGCTGCGTTTTGTTCTTCTTTTCTTTGATAGTGTTGCGCTGCGTTTTCTGCTACTTCCTTGACTGTTCACTACGTTATGTCATTTTTCTTGGTTAGTTATCCACCTGCTGCGCTGCTACGTCGTTTAGCATTGTTTTTGGCTGCTCACAAGCTCTTGTTCTGCTGCCATTTTGACCCTTATTTCTACTAGCTTTTGGCTTGTTTGCTGGCATGTTTGGTGGGCTACTACTAAGTGTATTATTCTCCTCCAATTTAGCCAATTTTAGCTTCTTTTCTCCAAAAACAACTCTACATTTCCTAACCTCCAAAACCAATGTAAAAATACTATAATCAGAATAATATATATCCAATATGCTTCAAAAATATCCCAATTAGATATATAAATTAATAACCTATCACCAGGCCTCGTGGCTTTACCTGACCACTGGCTGATAGGCTCGTAGGCCGACCCCCAACCTAAAGGGCCATAGGTGGGGTGGGGTGGGGTGGCTGGGTCCAACTTTATGTTTTTTAAAAAAATTTTAAAAAGTGATGTCTTTTTTGACAAAAAAATATCGCTTTGTACCTTTCGTAGGGTCACGAGCCAGGTAGGGCTAGGATAGCCCTGGCTCGAGCACATACCATGGTCCGATTGGGCTAAACAATCTTGACTCATGGCCCGACCTGTGGCCTGGTCAATCTGGATTGAAAACGGGCTAGCCGGGCTGAGCCGAGCCACATTTGTCATCCTTAATTCTATATATGCAATATAAATATAAAAATTTTAACTGTATTTTTTTAACGTTTCACTTCTACTTTACGATGTTCCTTGACAAGACTCTTATTGTAATATTTATGGAGTTATAGCATTATATTTAGAGAGTAATTTTTTAGGAACACGATCGTTACTCTAAAACACATTGATTGCCAAGATTTGATGCTACCTTTTTTTTACTTATCTTGTTTTTTGGTCAATTAGAATGTCTTATTTAATAGCACTCTTCATCCCTCTCGACTGTTTGCATGACCATGTCCATCATCTTAATATATGATGTTTTGATGTGATTATTCTTCACTGTATGATGTAAATTGTAACATCTTCAGTTCTTTTGTATTATTCTTAATTTTATATCTGTATGATAATTAAAGATCATTTTCTAAAATTAATTATGATTATTATTTATATATAAAATATGTGAAAGGTAATATCAATAAAAACATGATATATATTTTTTTGAAATGTATGTATTATATTGACTTTGGGCAAATTACAACCATAAAAGTTTTCAAAAAGTGCTCAAGCAAAAATAGGTGCAATCAATTCTTTTACATACTAAACTTGTGATTTCTAAACATTTGTCATCCTAGTTACGAGCTGCTATTCCCTTTTTAGTCAAGTTGCCATCTTCTTCTCATGCTGGGGGAGAGCTTTATGTAACCCCTCTAGCTATCAGTGCAAACTTGCAGTATAGAAAAATCTTCCAAAATAGTTGGTTCGCTTCTCTGGTTACTCTTTTATTTCTCTCCTACTATATGAAGTACACCACTGCAACTAATGCTTGGTAATATGCCTTTTTTTTGCCATTCTTAAGGTTGCTGCCCTCTTTACTAGGTCTTCCCATCTTTGTGTAGGAAGGTTAACATCAAGTATTGTTTGTATTTCCTTTAGATTTCCTCTGAGTAACTATAGTTTAGTATTAAGTGTTCCAAAGTTTCCATTTGAGAATTACCGAGGTCGCAAACACAAGACTCAAAATGGAACTTAATCCTATCTTTGGTTGCAAGTTTTCGAGAGATCCCTAGCTAGAGAATAAACGCATATGTAGGGAGTACCTCACCATCCCATATTAACATGTTCAACTTCACCCTCTTGGTCAGATCCTCCTGTAGGTAGATTATACAGCCTTTTGAGCTTAAATCCTTTGAACTATCTACAATCAACAACATCTCATCATTCCTTTCTTCATGGCAATTTGGCATATTCTTCGTACTAGCTTCCACTCTTCTGCAGTTGTGAAAAGGCCATTCCTAATTTTGTTTAATAAATTTACTTACTCTAAGACTTGGGTAAATCACAAGTTTGAGGTGTTGTATCTCTTTTGCCTTACATAGTGGTCATTTCAGGTGACAATTGTCAAAACAAAAGAATGTAGACTTCCTATTACCAACTCTACTAATAACTAGGTCTTGCATCCACTTTCTTATTTCCAATATCTATGTAAGGTTCCAATACATGTTTTGCTTAATTCCCAAGCTCCAAATATTGTTATCTTTTAAGTATACATAATGTATACACCTAACCTGGAGTTTTTCTTTCTGCTTGCAAATCCTCCACAACTTCTTAGCTAAGTTGATCTTGTTTATTAATCTAGTTGAACATACTCAAAAACCTCTTTGAAGCTTAGGCTGACATATCAAATCCTAGCTGACTTTGACTTTCCTGTTACTAATACTTGGTCCATTCCATACAAAAACCCTCAGCTTATTGTCAATTTCCTTAAGAACGCTCTTAGGGAGTCCAATATGGCTGATCCAATAATTTGCAAGGTAGTTCAGTATAGATTGAACAAGTTGTAGTCTTCCCCCATAGTTTAGGAATTTGTTACACTAGTGAGTAATCCTCCTATGGAAATTATCCAAAAGTGGTTTACGATCTGTAGCATTAATCCACTTTTGTGATATTGAAACTCCTAAGTACTTGAATGGTAGAGAGCCTTGCTTCATGCCCATCTCAATGGGTTTTGTTACTACTTCACTTCGAGCACTAGTTAACAAGTAGAAATTGCATTTTTTGGGGTTGCTTCTAGGCCTTAAAACTTCCTTGAAATCTTCCATTGCTTGGAGCAAGGTATTTATGGATTGTTTGTTTTCCTTGCAAAATAAAAGAATATCATCTACAAAAGCAAGATATATTAGCTTACTACTCTTACAACCTTGGTGGTAGTGAAACTTTGGGAAGTCTCTAGTTTTTCCTCTATTATGGTTGAGAGCACCTCCATACTTAAAAGAAAAAGGTAAGGGAATATGAGATCCCCTTGTCTGAGCCCTTTTTTGGTTTTAATAAATCAGTTGGCTCACCATTCACCAAAATTGCAATTGTAGATATTGTGACACATTCCTCAATCCACTTCACAAACTTTAGAGGATATCTAATTATTTTGAGTGTGTTCATAAGGAAGTTCCAATTTATTGAGTTATAGGCCTTGGCTAGACCAATTTTGATTGTACAATTTTGCCTTGGTATTATTCCCTTTCAGAGGCTCTTGACATAGGAAAATGTTATTCCTAATTGACCTCCCACCAATAAATGCACTCTATGATGGGCTGATGATAGTAATGTTATTCTTAACTTTGGTAAAGATCTTGTATAGGATGTTACATTATGCAATGGACCTAAACTCCTCAATCTTACTCTCATTGAAGCGCTTAGGAATAAAACTTACATAGGTCTTGTTCCATTCCTTCAATATTTTCCCTTCTGGAAAAATTCTTTTACTATACCAATCACCTCCTCCCTTAACATACCAATTCTTCTGGAAGAACCTCCCATTGAAGCCATCAAGCCTTGATGCCTTGTCTGGATGTAATAAGAAAAGTGCATTTCTGATCTCCCCATCCTTAACTTCCTTCATTAGTTCTCCTTTCTCCAACTCGTTTTTTGTTTTATACCTCTTAGAGTTGTATTAGAAATGGATTTGGCGTTGTTTCATTTTCCCATAACCTTGAACTTTTGTTCCATTTCCATCCACCAAGAATTAAATATTATTCTTGTTTCTCAAAGCTTTGATTGAATTCAAGTAATATATAGCACATCTCTCACCTTCTTTCAGCCATAGCATTTTAGATTTTTTGTCTCATTAGGCATTCATAGTTTTCTAACATAGTATTGTATTTTCTAATCATTATAAAAGATATTATATTATTATATTTTTAGACAAAATTGATGTAATTTTTAATTTTAAAATTTTATATTTTTTCAAAGTTATATTATCATGAATACAAGACTATTGTTATGGCCTTTGTTTTGCAAATTAAAAAATTTTAAAAACTATTTTATAATTTTAATAAATTACCCGAAATGGTATCCATTATTGATCGATACTAGCACTATACTAAACCAGAACCAAATCTAGTATTGATAACTATATTTTATTCATAACATTGATCATGCTACTTCTCAAAATTATGTCTAAGTCCTCTTTTTTAAAAGGGTCTTTATTTCTACAAACACTAGTGTACCTTACGTATATGCGAAGAACATATAAAAGAGTTCAATTAAAGTTTAGAGAACCTTTCTCCATATATTGCTATGCTTTAAAAAATTATTGCCCTTCCTTTGCTTCCAATTTTAAATTTGTGAGTTTTAGACAATTTTGAATTTATGATAAAAATCTTAGCTAAAATTAGATTATATATGCATCAAATTAGGTAATATCAAAATCTTTTTAAGGTCTTTACATATATTTGGAAAAAATTCTATTTTCACTGAACTTGTAAAAGTCTATAATAATCGAATAATATATATTTCCCTCAAGATTTAATGTCAAGAACTTGAATGAAGACAAATAAATAATTCACAAAATAAAAGAGAAAGTGTATATCATGAGTTAGAGTGATATTTCTTTAGAGATATGGGAAGGTAACTAAATATTTTAGAGGAGAATCCTTATTACAACAATAATACATAAATCCTTTTGTATACTTCCCCATTTTCCAATAGCAAATTCTGTCACAAATTTTGTATATCAAAGGAGGACTAATGAGCAGATTTTGGACATTAGATAAACCAAACCTAATAAAGACTTGAGAGTAATGAGATGTAATGTTATAATTAATTAAATTAATTTTGAGTTATATAATCCTTAATATACAAGCCTGTAAGATACATGATAAACATGAATTAAGAATTATAATTGAAAAAATAAGGTCAATCAGTATAGGTGATAGAAGCTTAAATGATATGGATAGTTGGGATCATATCAGATAAGATATGTTATCAGCCTCCCTTAAGTGCACGATTTGATGAGATTATGAACTTGTTCCATAGTTGACAGAATATCAAAGAGAACAAGGCTTTAATCATGACATCTCCAAAGAAGAAATATGTCGAATGTGGAGAGCCTTACAAGCAACCAATTCATGAATGAAGAAGATATCAATTTGAATGTGCTTGGTGCGAGCATAGGAAATCAAATCTAAAGTAATAAAGGTAGCTTCAAAATTATCACACCAAAGAATAAGTGTAAGGTGTAACAATTCAAGTTCTCCATGAAAAGAAGTTATCTAACAAACTTAGTAGAGGCCAAAGAAATACTTATATATTCAACTTTTGTGCTAGATCTAGCAATTGTAGGTTATTTTTTTGAGATTAGGACAAAAAAAGATATAGTGTCTAGATGTGAAACAACGATCATCAGACAACTTGCCCAGTTAGCATCATTGTAAGCCTATAAGGATAGTAAGGTGGATCTGGTGAAGTGAATGCTTTGAGAGGTCGTGGAGTAAAGATATTATAAGGTCCACTTGAATGAAATCCAATGAATGTTAGTGTGGCACTGTAAGAATTAAGACACTTTGTTACAACAAATTAGGTGTTATGGCAGATAAGACACAAGTATTGGAGAGCATCAACAGTACTACGACATTAAGTAAGATCAAAAAGTGGAGTGCCATGAGTTTTGGAAAATGGGAGAATGGGAGTGATAAATTTGGATGTTAGTTTGGATTGATTAAGAGACATACAGAGAAAAAGATCCTTAGTATATTAGGATTAAGCGAGGAGAAGACTATGGGCAGTAGGCTTCACCTCGATTATAAGAAAATGATGTATGGGACCTACATCTTTAATGAGGAAGGAAGTGTTAAGGTTGTCAATTAGTATGGTGTTGAATGAGGGGGAAGAACCTGTGACTACGGTATCATCCACATAAACTAAAAGGAAGGTGGTGTGTGAGGAGCTCTTGTGAATAAAAAAGAAGTATAAGATTTATAGGAAGTAAAATTAAGGTTAAGAATTTTTTGACTTAAACGATAAAACCAAGTCCAAAGAGCCTATTTGAGACAATGAAAAGCTTTATAAAGTTGACAAACATAATAAAGATGGTGTGGGTCTATAAAGCTGGGAGGTTGAAGACATATAAACTGATTTCGGGAGGTAACTGTAACGAAAGACATTATTAACATCAATTTGGTGAATGATCCAGTTTTGTGAAATGGCCAATGTTAGAATAATATAAATAGTGGTAGGTTTTATTACTAGACTAAAAGTAGTAGTATAATCAATACTTGGTATTTAATCATAACCTTTAATAATAAGATGCTCTTTGTAATGCTTGCTAAAACCATCAAGATGTATTTTTGTGAAAAATACTCATTTACATTCGACAATGTTGGTATGTGAAGGAGGGGCAATTAGAGTCTAGGTGTGGTTGTGATAAAGAGAATTAACCTCATCAAGTGTTGTTTGGCGCTAGTGAAGAAATTTTTTGGCCTCGATAAACGATGCGGGATTAGGAGTATAAAGGTTGTGTGTAATAAAGGTATATGTGATATAGTTAGGAAATAGATGGGGAGTAAGAGTGTGATCATGTATACATGTGCTCATAGGATGGACAACTGGTGGTGAGGGAGGTTGTGGAGATAAATGTGGTGGGTTTGGAATCAAGGTAGTTGAAGTTAATTGATTAAAGGGCAAAGGTAATGAAACCAAGGAATAAGTAGAGGGAGAAGGAAAGTTGACAGGAGCAGCACTTGAAAAAGGAAAACTATGTTCAAGAAAACGAACATGTTAAGAGATGTAAATTTTGAAAGTAGCAGGATCAAAAAAACGATATACTTTGTATTGCAGGGAATAGCTGAGAAAAAAAGTAGGGATAGATTTCAAGGAAAGTTTGTTTGGATGAGTAAAGGTTAAAAATGGAAAACAGACACAACCAAAGACATAAAAGAAGGTGAGATCAGGTTTAGTGTGAAAAAAGTAATCATATGGAGATTTATGATTAAGAACTAGAGTAGTTAAAAGATTGATAAGATATATGATAATAGAAAAAGCTTGAAGCTACAAGGTTTTAGGAAGAGATGCATGAATGAGAAATGTGAGACCAATTTTTGTAATGTGACATATTTTATTTTTAACAAGACCATTTTGTTAAGGAGTATAAGGGTAAGATATGCAAAAGGTAATGATATTAGAAGTGAGATAGTGAGCAAAGGCATTTTTGATGAGTTCAGGGGCTTCATCACATTGGAATGTTTTTCATAGTGGCAGACAAAAAAGTTTTTAGTGATGGTTTTGAAAGTTTGAATGTAATGAAGAGCTTGATTTTTTGTGGTAGCAAAAAGATCCAAGTCTTGTGCTAAAGTCTCTACAAAATAATAAAATATTAAAATCTAGAAAAAGAAAGAGATGGGAAGGGACCTTAGATTTCACGGTGAACAAGTTGTAAAGGTGTGGTAGACATGTGAGTAGATAATGAAAAAGAGAGACAATTATTATTTTTCCTTGAAGATATAAGCTACAAGGATTGAGAACTTTGGACTTAATAGGTAAATAGTGGGATAAAATAGAAAGTGTAGAATGACATGGATAACCAAGGCATTGATGCCACAAATTATGTGAAGCAAAAATGGCTAAAAAATGAGACGATTCCTAAATTGCGAGGAAGCTTCAATGGGTAGAGATTATTATGGATGGATCCTACAAAGAGCGGTATCTTGGAGTGGAGGTCCTTCACATTAAAACCAAAGAGATTAAATTCAATGAGACAAGAGGTTTCAATAATAAATTTAGCGATAGACAATAGACTAGTGGTAAGGTGAGGAATAACAAGAATATTATAAAAATGAAGTGAGTCAGTAGGTGGGAAAAGAAAATGAACTAGTAAATGAAATAAGAAGAGTGTGTCCATTATTGACAATCACTCAGTTGGATCCATCATATGGTGTGGTAAAGTCTATAATTTGAGAATCAAAAGTCGTATAAGTTACGACTCCAATATTTGGTAACTATTTAGTGATATTACTGAAGGTGAGCTAGGAAGTGCCCACAGTAAACTGCACATTCATAATAGAGAAGGTTGTATTGAGATTATATGCAATATGGTGAGAGCCAATTTAACTATTATGGGATTCAGAACAACAAAAACAATAGTGGGCAATAATATGACACGATTTGCTAGCAAATTTGATATTATGGTTTAGGCTTGAGATGATTGGCTTTGGAGGGCCAATTATATTGGGCTTGATTATTATGATTGAACTTGGGATAAAGATGTTGATAGGTGGTAATATAAATGACTATAGTCTAAAGGAATTATGGCCTAGTGGGTTTAGGTGTTTGAGACAATCTTTGGTCTATTAGGCCAAATAAGCTCGAAAATTTTGTTTCTTGCTAAGGCCCTATAGTATTATGGATAAACCTATGTGAAGAATAGGAGGAGAATATATTTATACTAAATAAGAATATATTTAAGTTAAATGTTTAGGTTTACAAGATATAAGCCTTAAAGGAAATGTTTAATTATTAAATATAATTATTTTTTTGTAAATTTAAGTTTATTTATTTTAAAAATTCAAAGTATAATATTTGTCTACTTAAAATTGAGATTATAAATACCATTAATTTGTATCCTTTTAGATTAAAGATTCAAATGAATAAGAATTATTGATAAATTAAGTTGTAGTAGATGATAAAATATTTATAATTAAAGGTTTGACTCCATCCTTTTATAACGTGTGCTTAGCTAACAATAGAAAGTCTTAGACTCTCAAACAACTAAACAACTAGTATTGGTTTTGAATCCGATAATGGTTTTTCGTTGTTTTCTATATCTATTATTTTAGTGGGTTGCTTTTCCTAACGAGTGCTCTGTTGCATAATGTTCAATCAATAGATAACTTCGATTAATGTAGCTAGGCAGTGACACTAAATCTTTTTACCTTTGAATTCCGATCGACAAATAGTAGGTCATAAGAAGTGAAAAATAATGATCAAGAACAACAATATTGGAACTTCCTTGTGAAAGTAATGCTATTTTGTCTCTTCAGCGTCATTAGTTGTTGAAATTGTATTAACAGTAGGTATTCTGACATTGTTTTAGTTCAGACTTAGTAAAAAGTCTCATCGACCCTTTATTACGACATCTACTTATTATTCTTCTTCATAAATACCTGCCAATACTCCTAGTTTAAGGAAGTAATTTTGAAAGTGTTTAGTCAAATGAATCCCAACACGCCTGCAAGATGATACAAATTTGAATATCCAACGTGATAAGATAACACTTGAATAAACCTCCTTGTAATTATATTGATAAACGGTACGAATAAATAAGTTCTTAACATTTAATAATAACATATTAGGCTTTTTTAGTGCTCCTAAATATTCATAAATAAGCATTAATATATATTATAATCCAATAAAAAACACTTTTAAAAGAATTTTTATGTATAAATAATTAGTCGTCGTTCGTATTATTATTATTATTATTATTATTATTATTATAGCAATAACAACAATTGTGATATTACTATTGGTTAGGTCGGCTGTGCTAGGCCTAGGTCCACATGTCCACGTGATAAGTCTATTATAATGCATATTTATTGGACTTAATATTTATTGATTTGAGAAATTGTGTTCGTAAATTAACGGA
>JAOSBP010025568.1:0-10138 GCA_027563825.1 Erythroxylum mucronatum | reverse complement strand
GGAGCCTTCTTACCATTCATAGCAAAAACACATTTGTCAATTTCTTCCTCATCAACTGGCTTGGTTAAAATAGCAAAAGGCTGAAGAGGAAACTTGTGGCAGATGAAGACTCTGTAGCTCTCCAAGAGAGGAAGCTGTTGACGCTGTTGTACCAAAGAAAGAGGTAAAAAATATGTAAGCTTCACAACTAATTTCCTGTGGATCTGTGATGAGGCTGCCAGTAGAGGAAGAGATGGTAAAAATTTTGTTGCAGTTCTTCCTGGCAAGAATAGAGTGAAAGAAAAATTGGGTGCTTCGGTGTCCATCTTGTAACCAATTCACCCGAGCACGCTGCTGCAAAAGGGAGGAGTGATTGTGGATAGCCTGAAGATAGTTAGAGAGAGCAAGTTTCTCTTTCTCAATTAGAGAGTGAAGCCCCAGATTAGCAGCTAGAAGAGTCTGCGTTCTTGTCAATTCCATTCTAGAAGTGTTGATAGCTGCAGCTGTAGGACCCTTAGAAGATTGCAAGAGTTTCAGTCTTTGCTTAATGAACTTTAGTTTCTGAATGCAGCAAAATTGTTTGGTCCCTCGAACATAGAGTATAGCTCTTGCCCTGCAAGCATGAGTAAACCTCGAATCCTTAACCAGGAAATTGTTGAATCGAAAGGGATGACGATTAACAGTCAGAGTGGACAAGTTGGAGATCAAGATAGGCATATGGTCAGAGAATAGAGGATCCATAAAGTGTGCCAGACTGTTGGGGAAATGCTGAAGCCAAAGGTCATTCACAAGTGCTCTATCAAGTTTTTTCCTGATGAACCATCCTGCCCATTACTTGTTTGACCATGTGAAAGAGTGCCCAATGAACTTAAGATCAGTCAGTCGAACATGCTCAAGACAGTCCCTTAAATCGGTCGAAGAAGGTCTCAAACTAACGTTACCTTGGGCTTCAGCAGCAACAAGAATGGAGTTGAAATCCCCACTGACAAGCCAAGGTTTGGATATAGTAGCGCCCATATGATGACTTAAAGATACCTGGGAAGAGATAGTAAGTAGTTCAACTAGAAGTTGGATTTAGAACATCTATGAAATAGTTGTCAATATTCTTATTTTGTTTCTAAACTCTACTAGATGGCATAATTAAATAATTAAAAACACTAAGTACCGAAATCTTTTTTAAATAAAAATATAGCTAAATACCACTAACAACTTCAAATTCTTTCTAATTAACTTAAAAAGTATCCGTAAAATGTTAGCAACTTTTTTTTTCAACAGTTAATTAGGTATTTCATTCATAATATGTATGTACAATACATGGAAGCACCATATATAGTTAATACAAAAGGATTAGATTGGTTTAGTTTACAAAGTCAAATGACCTGGAAAAAAGACATCAACAGTTCCTAGTATCAGGTATACAAAATATCTCATACCATAGACCATCTCCGTTTCATTAGCAAACAAATTACTTGTTCTCCCTCTCACTAGGAAGGTCAATCTACTATGGAGAATAATTTTTTGGAAACCTCTATTGAGCTTCGATTTTGTTGTCTGAATGTCTTATAGTTCCTTCCTCTCTTTTTTTTCCAGATGTTGTAAATCATAATGCTACAACTGATCTTGATTGCCTTGTAATCTGCTTGATTCAATAGTTTCAGACTCCCTAACTAGCTGATAGTTTCCTCCCAAGAAGAGTCAGAACTGGTCATGATTAGCAAAGCTTGTAGTCGTGCTGAGATCTCCTTGGTGAAGCTGCATCTAAACAACAGATGCTCCTAACTTTCTAGATCTACTCTACATAGTTCACAGCTCGCTGAGTTGATTGGGAGCTTTAATATTTCTATTGTGAGCAACCCCTGATTCATGCCCAGCCAATAGATAAATGCATGAGCTAGTCTGGGTCTAACCTACTCTTAAATTTTGGTCCTTCTGCAACATGGTCTTGCAATCATTGGTTTTGAACAACCCAGAGTTATCAGCTATTCAGTGAATTGTATCCTCCTTACCTTCCTGACATCTTGGCATTTGATTTAGTATCATGTTCGTGCTCCAGCTACTAAAATATGGCAAACCTATTAATTGCCTCTTATAAACTTGCTTATTTTAGTCTCATTATCTACAAGCATTCTCAGTCGTTATAATTCACTCACTTTGTATAGAGGACCCCACAATGCCAATTATCAAACCAAAAAGAAGTGTTTTTCACTATTTTCAAATTATGAACCACTAAAATTTGCATCCATAACCTAGCTCCTAAGATCTCCTTTAGAGCCCCTGACATGTTTTGCTTGAGTTTCAATGCCCAAATGCTACTATTATTAATGAATGTGCTATGGATCTAGTTAACCCAAAAGTCATTCTTCTTGCTACATAACCACCATAAGCTTTTGCCCAAACTAACTTACGCAGTAGTCTTGTGGAACATATCCCAAGTACAACCTATTCTTTTGTTCTAACTTTGCTCCAACTCAATTTTGCTTTGCTTCTATCCTCACTCATCCCATTCGACAAATAATCCCTAAGCTTTCTATCAATTTCTGTAAGTATACTCTTTGGTAGACATATATGATTAATTTAGTAGTTTATGAGTTGAGTTAGTATAGACTGAATGAGCAGAAGTCTTCCCCCATAACTTAAGAACTTATTTCTCCATTGACTAATTCTACCTTTTATGTTTTCCAGCAAGGGTTTGATGTGCCCTGCATTGATCTTCTTTTAGGATATTGAAACTCTGAGTCACTTAAGGGCTAAGCTCCCTTTTGTCAAGCCCATCGCTGTGGCCTCTAAGGCCTCATCTCTGTTAGAGTTACACGATAAGTAGAATGAGCTTTTTAGAGGATTGCTTCTCAAATCAGAAATCTCTTGAAATTCCTTTATAGTTTACATTAAGATCTTAATTGAGTGTTTTTTAGCCCTGCAAAACAATAAAATATCATTAGTAAAAGCAAGGTAGGTGAACTTCATTCTCTTACATCTATGATGATACTGGAATTCAGGTTTCGTTCTTATGTTCCTTGTAAGAAAAATGGACAAAGGTTTTATGCGGAGTACAAACAGGTAGGGGAGAATGGATCCCTTGCCTTGATCCCTTTCTAGCTTTGATAAGTCTTGTGGGTTCTCCATTGACTAATATATCTAAAGTTGCAGTTATGACACATTCTTCTATCCACTCTCTAAACAATGCTAGGTATTCTGCTGGGTTTAGTATGCTAAAGAGAAAGGTCCAATTAATAGAATCATAGGCCTTTGCTAAATCCATATTTATTATACAGTTGCTTCTTTTCTTCTTAGAGTTATAACCTTCCAGTAACTCCTGCCAAAGAAGTATGTTTGTAGTCATTGACCTTCCTCTCAAGAAAGCATTATGATCCTAACTAATAATCTCTCCTAGACTCCTTTTGAGCCTGTTTTCTAGGATCTTTATAACCGTCTTGTAAAGAAAGTTACAACAGGCAATATGCCTAAAGTGCTTTATTTTTGTATCATTTCCTTGTTTTAGAACAAGACACACAAAGGTCTTATTCCAATCCTTTAACAAAGTTTTGTGTTAAAAAAACTCCTGTACCACTTCTACCACTGCATATCCCATAATATCCCAATTCTTTTGAAAAAACATACATTATAGGCATCTGGTCCTGGAGCTTTATCAAGATTTTAGGAGAAGATAGCCTCTCTGATCTCATCCCTTATTACTCCTCTCACTAATTCCTCCCTTTTTAGGTCACTCACCTGCCTAAAACTAGCTAGGACCTCATGTGGAATCTCCTTGACTCTAGTTTCAATGCCATATTGTTTAGTAAAGTATTCAAAAGTGAGACTCTTTTTACTCTCCTATTTTTCATATTTCAATCTAGCTTCATCTTCCAACATCTTGATTGCATTTCTATTTCTTCTTGCAGTGATGGAGCCCATGAAGAATCTAATACATCTCTCCCCCTCCTTCAACCATGTAATTCTTGATTTTTGTCTCAACATTGTATTAGTGTTTACTAGTATTTGGTTATACTAGTAACCAATTCAACTTCCTTGTTCCTTAACTAAATATCACCTTCTCTGGTTAATAAGCTTTTCTAAAATATCTTCAGGTCCTCTATTGCTTTGTCTATTATAATTTGCTTTGGATTTTGTGAATCTATGCATAGTTGCTTCAGTTGCCCTCTCAAACCCTTTAACTTCTCACTCAACTTGTAACTTTTTGAGCCGAGAATCTCAACTTCCATCCCCTGCCTAAGTTTCTCTCTATAGCTCGGATGATCTATCAAACGATTGAATATCCTGAAAGGTGCACTCCTTTTCCATTCTCTATTCAACAAATCCATAAGTACTAGACTGTGATATGATAAATTTGGTTCTTTAAACATAGTATTGCTTAGGGGTATTGCTTTAGCCATTCTCCATTCTCCATACATCTATCAAGCCTTCTCATCAGAACCGATTCACCATTTTGCTTGTTATTCCAAGTGAATTCAAATCCATGCTACTTCAGATCAGTTAACCTAGATTTCTTCACCAGCTCCTGCAGCTCTCTACAGTCTACTTGCTTCCAGTGCCTTGCACCCTTAGTTTTAGTCAACTTAAGAGTGTAATTAAAATCTCCTAGTACCATCTATGGTTTCTTAATGAAGCTACTTATCCTTTCTAACTCAATCCATACTCCTTACCTTAAAATTTTGTGGTTTGCTATATATAACATTGTTACTGCTGCCCCCTTGCCAGTTTCTTTTAACAAAATGTCAAAGTGGATGAGTTGATCATTGTTAAAAATATTCACCACTTTTATCTTCTGAGGATTATACTTGATAACTACTCTTCCATTCACATGATGGTCATGGCTAGTAAGCACCTTCCATTCCCTCCCAGGAACTATACATTGCTCTCCAGTCCATCTTTCTTTATTTTGGTTTCTAGTAAACGAACAAAATTTATCCTACTTCTCTTATTTAACTCCTTGATTGCAAGTTGTTTATTGAGGCTATTAAGCCCTCTAATGTTCCAGGATGCTACCTTCATCACTTTTCATTTTTCGCTGACTTTTTCCTCCTAGTCTTCCTATTCATTCCAAAATTATGCTTTGTGCTTGAAGTTTCTCCTCTTTCCATAATTGGAGTGTCAACCGTTTCTTCTTTAATTCCCATTCCCCGTCCCTTAGAAACATGTTTCCTTAAGTTTGGCCTATTGATAACCCCTACTTCTCTTCCTTGCTTTAATGACTAATATTAAGAATCTATGTTTTTACTTGATTGTAGCCCTTAACTGTTGTACTCCCCACTAGGATGTCCTCTCCCTCTTGAATATTCCCTATTGTTTATGTGTTTTACTATAAAACTAGTAGCCCCTCCTGATTGTCCTCTAATATTGTTTTAGCTGACTCTGGTACTAATTTTCCCTTGTCGTTATCCTTCCTTCGCCAAGCTTATTTGTCTTCACGGGTCTTAGGCTTCCACATATAGGTTATACCTATTGTGTCTTCTTCCAACTCCCTATTTCCTTTCAACTTCATTATTATAAGTTTATCTGGAAGCTTCTTCGATACATTAACATCAATGCATACCCTAGCAAAGTCAATTCACTTCATCAAAGAAGTATTCTCATCTAGTCCTAACCATTTACCTATTTTACTAGCTATATGGCTCATACCTTCAGCTGACCAATACTGCAATGGATCCTTGTATATGTTGACCCACAGAGGAATCTACTCAAGTTTGTTCCGATCTAATGTGACCCTAGGATGCCATTTCTTATTTAGAGTGGATGTCCTATAACATGCCATGACCCTACTTCAAGCACCTACTATGCATTTTCCTCTGAGTTGAATTTGAATATGCAGTTCATCTTTATTCACCAAAGCGTTCACCAACCCCTTATTCCTCCACACTCCATTTGCCCACTTTTGGACAATAGGGAATGCCAATCTCTTCTCTAAGAAAAATCCTAGTAGAGACGTGCCCCATTTTCTTGCACCTTGTTGCAACACCTCCATTGGTGCTTGAATGGGTATTTTAGTATCTGTTGCCACAAACTTAAGTTTTCCCATGTTCTCTGTGTCTCTTATAATCGTGCTCCATTTGATTCTCTTGGTTTCCAATGTTTGCTCTTGTAATAGGCTTCTCTAAGGTCCTACTTAAGGTTGGAAAGTCAGTTTTGTTAAGTTGATATGAAAGTGGGTAGGGCTTATTTTAGGTCTCCATTTAGAATGTTAGTGTCGGATATAGTTGTTGAAGAAAGAGATATGATGTTGAGAAAGCAATGACACTAGGGGAATAGTTTGGAAAGTAGGTTAGTGTTGGGTAAAGATGTCAAGAAAATGCTTAGGAGGAACAAGGTTGTCGGGAAAGTAAGGACAATAATATGTTAGGGCAGTGACAGTTTTAGGTGGGGGAGAGCAGTAGAAATGTTTAAGCGGGGGAAGGCAAGGTTGTCAAGAAGAAGGGGAGTGGATGGTCGTGGATGGGTTGGCCAGTGACAAGTAGAGGGTAGCAGGTTAGGGCATCAAAGTCAGGTTATGGCATAGACAAACTCTCATGGGAAACAAATATAAGTTGGTTTAACTAAACTATTTTGAACTTTATCATAATTATTATATTTTTTCTTACTGGCTTCTTCATACGTAATGCTTTGTTCTTCATGTTTCAACTTCTTACACAGAGATTTTTTTTAACTTATCATTTACCTCTTTTTGTCCATAAAAAGAAAATAGAAATTGCGGGCATATTTTACGAACTTTAGTGTTTTGAATATTTATTTATTTGAATTTAATATTTCCCACATAAATATTTAATCTTTAAATTGTTTACACACACATCATTTATAAATTAAAAATTTTTGAGATAAAAATATAAAAACATCCTCACTTAAATACCCCTCATTATATACCTAAAATAGAAACACACTTTATCATTCTTAATACCAGAATTTACACTCAAATATAAATAATCTTAATCCTCGAATTAAAACACAAAAAATGTTCCTATAATATGAATATGTGTAGTCCTTCCTTCTAACTTTCTTCATTCTCTTTTGATTTAATGTAAATGTTGGTTTACATATTACAGCCAGTCAATTGGATGTAGTCTAGTGATAAAATAATAAAGGCATCCTTTATTTTATACATATTTAGATGTATATAATAAAGTCTGTAGGATAAATATACATTGCAAGTAAATTTATGATGAGATCCTAATTTTGAGATCCATTTTGCATTTATATATTACCCCGAAATTATTCCTAGTCATTGTTCTATTAAGACATTATATCAATAGAACGCAAAAAGAATAAGAAACATTATATTTCTTCCTCATGAAGGAGTAATTGATTTCATAGACTAAAGTATAGAGATACTTAAACAAACATGTGAGTACTTATTAGAGAACAAGGTCACTGAACTGACCCTATATGAGAAATTAATTTGAACATTACTTATATGTCTATGGATATTTTTATTGTGAATAAGTGAATCTTTGACTTGAGATCTCTAAAATTATCTCATATAGGAATTACTATATTTTGATACTATTTATGACCTATTTTAGTCAAAGATAACTCAGTTGGTGGTCATTAGAAATAATACGAATTATATGGAGGTCGTTAAGTGATCAATGTATGATTCATCACCCTAAAGCGATAAGGGAAAATATTCACCGTTCTCAATTATTATTGATTTCAAAAATCATTGGCTACAGTGGAATAACACTTTAAAAATAATTTTTAAATGTCATTTTTTGAATAAATTATGATGGCAGAGAACTAACATGATTGGACTAAAAAAAGCAGATATTAATTATATACTTTATGTCTAATATGAACATTATGTGATAAAAAGATAAAATTATTCAAAAAATTATGCAAGAAAAAGTTAGTCAAAAACTACTTTGACGTTCCTAAATATTTAGGTAATCATGATGCATTATTAGATGTTGATCTTGATTTATGGATATAAATTTTTTAATTAGATAATTAAAGACAAATTAAAGGAGTTTAATTTAACTAATCATGAATATGATTTAGGGCTATAATTTAATCCATTGTTAATTTATTTGAGAACCTAATGGGTCACATACAAAGAATATGTTGAAGAGAGAAAAGATATTTTAATCAAGTTGGATTTGGTTGTAAAGTTTGAGAAACTTTAAGCTTAAATTCGAGATATTTAATAAATACGGATAAATATGAGATAGTGAATCTTATTTGGGCATAATTAATATTTAATTAGAATTAATTGTAATTTTAATTAAAGTTTAACTGAAATTATAATTTTATTTCAATTAGATTACTAAAATGTCTAGAATAATAGGTTTAGACTCTAAAGGATCTACTACTCCTTGCCTTATGTTCTCTACAACAGTTGTAAAGTTCTCTTAACACATTTTTGTGGATACCATTAAAGAATAGGCACTTATACAGTTATGGTAGTTGAGATAAGTTGATTTTTAGAAACAGTTTGAGGGAAACTACAAGAGAAAGCATCAAACTTCATAATAAAGTACAAAAACAATTCATACTTTATTATGATTTATGTGTTAATAATTTTGTAGAATTTAAGTAATTTTGGCTTTCGAAAATCAAACAAAAAGTTTTGTTATTATATTACTGTGAGTCAGATTGGATCCCACACCAATTTTCCATCACTAAAATCATTGTTTTCCATTATTTGGTTATATATATATATATATATATATATATATAGTTGTGATTGTAACGTAATCACACTACAATTAATGTCACAATGTTAGAGACCTTCATGTTATATATATATATATATATATATATATTACGTTACAATCACAACTACTTCACCTTTTTTTTTCTTCCAAATTTAATATCTCACTCAAAGAGTTCTCCATTACTAGTACACCATAAATTCAATAGTGATATTCTCTAGAGAAAATGTTTCAATAGCTTCTTACAACATATTGGAGGTTATATGAGGTCGTAAACATAAAACAATTTATGTTTATGATTTTTTTTTGTTAACTAACTAGTTCTAAGTTCCTCCTTATTCTAAAATGTTGGAGAAGAAAAATAAATAAGAAACCTTATCTCTTAACAATCAAAGTGCTCTCTTTTTCTCTTCCTTAATATTTCATGTCTTCTTAATTTTTTTAGTTATTTTTAGTTATCCCTCAAATTTTTCATGTCTTTCTTTTGCAAGATCAACAACTTATGGTGGAAATAGAATGGTGAAAATTTCAGTCATTGGGTATGAGATAAATAGTTTCATGCACTAGCTAATACTTATATGATACACAATCCAACTTAGGGAGTCTGGAGGTGAAAATTTCAAAATTTAAGAGTTTATTTGGTAAAATTAAAGTTCAAGAAATTAAATATTTCAATCACTAAAGTTTAAGGTGATTAAAGGGCTTTTCTCTTTTGTCTTATCCAAACTTCTTTGATTATTCTAACAACAATTTCGTTTATCTATTACTAAAGCTATTAGAAATTCATTAAAACAGTTGTATAGTATAGTTGTAGGTTGTCAGCATTCTTATATTGAAAAGTTTAAGGACAACATCTAGTTGATATTTAACTGAGTGATTAACCTGTGACCAATAATTTGAAAGGTAAATTATATTTTAAATTAAAAATTTTACTTCAACAATAATTTGAAGGGTAAATTATATTTTAAATTAACAAATTTACTTAGTTATGTATTATTACTCAGAAATACAATAAATATCAATTAAATGTTAAATATTTTAGAAATATAGTCCATCGTAAGTATCTACCATTAATTTTATTTGTATGAAATGCCGTATAAGTTGGATTTATTCATGTCAAACAATATGTAAAATTTTAATAAATAAAATATTTATTATTTAAATTTTCAGAATGTATAATTGTTTTTGACATTCATAAATATGGTTGATTTTTACTTTTAATTAAAAATATAACAATTATTTATTAAAAATTCTATGCTTACAATGACGAGCTTGGTCCAGCTTATGTGGTGCTCATATTAACAAAACTAATAATAAGGATTATCTGAGGGCCGTTTGGTTCTACTTCTGTTTTTCTGTTGTAGTTTTCGGTTTTCGCTTTCGGATTTTTTGTTTCTGTTTTTCTTTCAAATACAAACAAAAACTTGTTTGGTTGTTAATATTAATATAGCTGTATTTTTATCACTGATAATAATTACATTTTAGATAAAACTTAAAGATAT
>JAOSBP010025248.1:0-10153 GCA_027563825.1 Erythroxylum mucronatum | reverse complement strand
TCAATTAACAACTAACGTCAAGTAATGGTTGGCCAAACACAATACCAGAAAAATCAATTTCAAACAGAGAAATCAAAACCAAAAATCTATACAAATAAATAAACCCAGATTTAATCCATAAAAATAGCTAAAAGCTTCAGCCCAACCTTGAAACTTTGGGAAACTACTCACTCATGGTAGGATAAAGACTACAAAAATCAAGCTCAGCAAATAACATAAGGAGAAATTAAATAATAAAGCAGAGAAGAAATAATCCCCTTTGTTTTTTTTTTTGCGACACTGCGTTACTGCGCTTGATCTGCTTCCTGCTTGCTTTGCGCTGCCCCTAATTCCTCTCCAGCTTTTTGGTGCTTGGTGGGTTCAAAACTTTTGCTTGCTCCTCATCTGCTTTTGCGTTATTGGCTAAGTAAAAAATGCGGTCCCTTGGTGTTTGTTCGTTGTTGCTTTTTTAGAGAGTAAGTTGAGATGAACTAAAAAATTCAATGGAGAGCGACCCAGGGGATTTGTTTTTTTGTACCCAGCGTGAGTGGAGAGCTTTTGTTTAATGAGTGAAAATTGGAGAGAGTTGTTGGTCTGAGATGTGCGTGAATGGAAATTAAGAATGAGTGTTTGGTGGAGTGTAATCAAGGGTGGGTCCTCTGGAGATGTCACATTGGTGTCCTTTAGCCTCTCCTCCCCCTTATCTACGTGAATTCCTTGTTTTTCAATGAAAAGTGGTGGAGCCTCCCACTTGTCATGTGCGTGATCTGTCCACGTTTGCTTCAAGCTTCAACGTTCTTCTTGTATTTGTTTTCCAATTATCAACAATAACAGCTCACGCCCCCCTCTTGTCTTCTCAAACGTGATTGATTTTTGTCCTTTTAAATCACAACGCTCATGTAAGTCTTCTCCAGCTGGTGATTTACATTTTTTTTCCTTTCTTAGCTGCATGCGTGATCCAATTTTTTTTTGGTTGGTGCGTCAGGTCCTCAATTGCTGCTGATCTTGTTTTCTTCCTATGATCTGCGCATGATTTTTGTTGGCTGAGTGATTATTTGCAGATGAGTATGTCCTGATTTGACAAGTTAATTGCTTCTTTTTCTGCCAGCGTTTTGCCTTAGACAGTTGTGGTCTTTTTATAATTAAAATCAAGCGCATTTCCTACAAATTAAACATGAACAATTATAAATGCAAGTTCAGGTGAACCAAGCAATTTAGCAAGAAATATATTTATAAAACCCAATAATTAATCCAAAAATTAAGAGAAAATGTCACTCATTTTGATGATAAAAATGCCTTCAACATTTTCAGATATCTAAGAAAGACCAGGGATGGAGACTCGTTATTTTGTTATTTCTTTGATTTCTACTTCTGTTATGAATAGCTAAACTTCTTTTCTTGGTTGAGGGAAGCCTCGTTATCATCTATTATGTGTGAGATGTTTTAATAAAGTTTTTTCATTGATGAATATTGAATATCTTTTGATTTACTTTATCTAATTGAATTAATTGATTTCAAGGTCCGAAACTAGGGATTGATTCGCTCAATAGCTAGATGAATGAAATATGACGTTCAGTTTCATTAATCGCGAGTAGCAATTAGGATTTTCTTCTTTATGTTAGAGTAGGGAATTCTAAGAAGATATTCATCTTGATTAAATGCATGTCCTACATGTGTTATCCTGTTCATTGTTGATTAATACGAATGCTTAGAATACATGTTTCTATTCATTTACACTTAAGAGAAAACAACCCCCAGTGAATGTTTATTGATGAACTTAATTTTATTTCAAGGATCCATTTTAGTGTGATAACGTCGGTAACCCAAAACTAAGATTTGTTTACTAAATTTCCAGATCTGAATATTTTTGTTAATTTTCAATTTTTGTGCTTTTTAATTTCTTAAATTACGTGAACCAAAGTCCCTTATTTGTTTTAGTTTTAAACTCGCTAACCTTTATTGCTAAAAATTCATCGTGAGAACGATATCTACTTATCACTACTACATTAATTTGTATTAACAAAAGTTGGTTTCTTTTTGAATTTGGTTGCAGACGATAGCAGTACCAAATTTTGGCATCGTTGCTGGGGAATTTCTTAACGGTTTATCTAGTGATGTTTTTGTTTTTGTTTTTGGTTTTATTGCTTTTGGTTACCTTGTCTTCTATTTGTTTTAGTTTTACAGCTTTTTCTAATTTTTCGATCTTTTAGTGGCATGGCTCACTATCAATACACTTGTGATTATGATTTTTCATATTATCCTTATTATGATAATGAGTTTCCATCTGTTGCGACTTCCATGTTTGACCATCAAGTGGTGGATTTCACACCCTTAGTCGCGCAATTACCAAGGGATGACCAACAAGTTAAGGTATGTGAAGTTTGCTTTTATATGTGTTCCTCTTTGCAGGATACACAGTATAGATTCGGTTCTCTACCGAGCTACTATCAGAAGCAATCCTACTTCCAACCAAAGCCTCCACCTCTACCACTACCACAAGCTAATAAGATGTCTTTGGAGGAGATCATAATGAGTTTGGCGATGAGCACTCTTTAATTCCAGCAGGTAATGAGGAGTAGCTTGAACACCTTGGAAGATCAATTAAGCCACTTAGCGGAGAGAATGGAAGCCCTAATGTCTGCAAGAATTTTTAGCCAACAGGAGAGTGATGCGGAGGAGTTGTGCATTCCTTCAGAGAGTGGAGATCATTTAGAGAACCCAGAAGTAATGAAGGAAGAGAAAGCGGAGTTAGGAGAGGAAGAGGTTATGGTTCGAGAAAAGATCGAGGATGTGCAACCTCCTAAGGTAAGCGATACAGTTCATGTTATCGCTAACCAAATTTTGTTTCCTTTTCCTAGTTGTTTACAGGCAGAAGAAGAAGAAGAAGAACAGGAAAAGCCACAAGAAGTGCAACTTTTAGAAGAGCTATGGGTAAGTGAACTGAAGACCGAAGGTGACAAGCAGGATGTCAAGTCTCCATACCAATTGGCAATACTCTTACAGAGACTGTCCTAATGAGAGAAGGGCGATACTCGAAAAGATGAGTGGACATTAGAGTATTATAGTGAAGGGATGAAGTTCCACTCATCAGAAGTCATAGAGCATCGTGCTGATAAAGAGCCTACTTCGAGAGAGGGTGCTCTAGGCTCCTCATGGAGTTTTAGTATGCTTCCTATTGGACTCAAGCATCCATTCGATAATGGATGATATACATTTTCCAAGGGTAAAGGTTATGACCTTTAATAAGCGCTTAATGGGAGGCACTCCATTCGTATCCCTTTCCTTTTTGTGTTTTTTTGGCAATTTTCTTTTATTTTCATTTCTAGGTTTAATTCAGTTTAGTTAGGAATTTAATTTAATATTTTCAATTCTACAATTTTAATTTTCATCCTTTCATTTTAAAACTAAAAAAAACACATATTAAAAAATGAAAACAACGAAAATTATGGTTGTTCTCGCCGCCGCTGCCCCCCCTCTTTTCCCTCTTCTATTTTCATCGAATTTTCTCCTTCATGTTTTAATTTCCAATTGCTGCACATTACACCCATATTCACTCCCACTTGCTCACCACTAACTCACGCCACTCTTAGTCTTTATTGCCACCTCACCCATCAACCCTAACTTGTGATTTTGTGGCTTGTGTTGATTGTCTTGTGCTATTGCAGGTTGTTTTTCACAAAATTAGCACAATGCCAAGGACGAAGAGCAATTCTCATAGGCTAGCCACTCCAATACATTTTGCTACTGATTTTCCCCCACAATTGGAACACAATTGGATGGCCTATTGGGAGCATGAAGGATTTCAACCACCACATCCACCAACACCTTGATTTCGACACTTCCATAATAGAGAAGCTTTCTTTGACTTTTTCCATTATTTTTATGCTTCTTTAACATTGAGGACAATGTTAGTCTAGGTGAGGGGGAAGAATTGGAATTTTGGTGTGCAAATTTTCGATTTTTATGTGGTTTTGTTTATTTTTTGCATGTGGTTGTGTATATTGAGCCATGAAGCTTTGTCATAGTAGTTTGGATGAGATTGAGTATACACATGAAATTAAATTGGGCTAAGTGAGTTTGAAGGTGAATCATGTTGATTGATTGCAATAACTGATCTTATAGGCTTGGTCAAAATTTCAACATTTGAGTGAAGAGGTAAATTGTGGAATTAAGGTGAATTCTTGAATTAAACCTATGAGTGAAGTTTGAGCCTAAATGACATCATCTTTATGTCATGCTATTTGTTTGAATTATGTGATGCTCCTTTATTCATGTTGCCTTCAAAACTTGCATGGAACTGGTTTGAATTTGTTTGATCACATGGGATATAGAAATGATTAACGCCTTCTTTGTTTTTAGACCTTTAGCTTAAAATTGACCCACCTATTTATTTTCCCTTTGAAACATTTTTTAGCCTTTGTCCTTGTTTTTCAATCAATTACCTTATTTTTAAAACCCAGAAACCCTATTAGCCTTACGCTATCACAAGTTAAATGAAGCATTGTGTAATTGGGACTTTTATTTTGTATTATGTTATGAGAAATTTTTATAGGTACTTCTACTCAAGTATTTATTATTGTGTCTTGTTTTATTATTTTCCCTTGTTCTTAGCATTATTCGAAAAAGAAAAAAAGAGAAAAAAGAGAAAAAGAAAAAACAGGGAAAAAAAGAGAAAAAGAGAAAAAAGGGAAAAGAAAGAAAAGGGAAAGAAAAGGGGAAAAGGAAAAAGGAAAAAGAAAAAGAAAAATAAAATAAAAAAGAATAAAGCATAGTAGCATGAGTTAGTATGAGTGGTTGTAACCCTTTGTGTGTTATGTGTTTATCTCAGAATTTTAATTTGAGTATCCCTTTTACTTGACACTTTGTGAATGCTTGTGATTAACCTTTTGTCATTTTTATCTTACCTATGAACCTAGCCCCATTACAACCCTGAATAAAGTCCTTATGATCTATTAGCTCATGTGATCTGAATGAATGATAACTGGTGAAATTGTAAGCCTATGGTAGTGCAGCATGTTAGAGTGAGATTTGAGAGAAACACTTTGCCCTCAAACACTTAAGTGTAAGAACAAAAATCTATAAGAAGAATTCATTTTGATTTCATGTTTGCTTTTGAACAAAGATGTCTTATTTTGACTTCGTTTATTTGCATTGATGAAAAGCGATTATGATATGTGTTGTAACATAAGTCTTATTGGACCAAGTTAATGGATTGTCTGCACTTAATCTTATGAAGGATGAATTGACTGAGTGTAGTGGTTTGACATGTTTGCTCGAAGGCGAGCAAAGGTTTAGTGTGGGGGAATTTGTTAAGTTATCAATTTGCACTTATTTTGTACTTAATTCTCTTTATTGTGTTGAAATTATTATTCAAAATTAATGAAATTGTCTTCTAATTGTTTGCAGATGATTTTCAACACCTTAAAGACGAAATTGAATCAAAAGGATGAAAAAGAAACGAAGAAAATACGAAATTCCAAGTCTGGCAACAATTCAGTCACTAAGCGTGGGCACATGCAAGGATGAAATTAATTTCCAGATCTGCTTTCAAAATATAAATCTGATTCTTTTAAGATTCTCATAATCTTTTAAGATAAGATTGATGGAGTTTCACAATTTGAACACAAGGAAACGTGATCTGCAAGACAGGATGAAAAAGGAAGGGACCGGGAGGCATTAAAAAGTGAATTCGCGTTACTGTTCAAGCAGCACAGCATAGGGATAGTTTTTACATTTTTCTGCAGAATTTCCATAGGAGTAGTTTTATGTTCTACATTCTTTTCTTCTGGTTTTCGTCAACAATGTTTAGGGATAGTTTTTATGTTTTTCTACTGTTCTTCTTTTGTTCTTGATAGCTCTTGTTTTAGAATAGTTTTGACAATTTTCTGCAGAATTCTCCTTAGGCTAGTTCACGTTTCTATTTGGTTTTGTTGGTTCTTTTGGATAACTAAGAAAGACTAGGGATGGAGACTCGTTATTTTATTATTTCTTTTATTTTTACTTCCGTTATGAATAGCTAAACTTCTTTTCTTAGTTAAGGGAAACCTTGCTATCATCTATTATGCGTGAGATGTTTTAATAAAGTTTGTTCATTGATGAATATTGAATATCTTCTGATTTACTTTATCTAATTGAATTAATTGATTTCTAGTTGCGCAACTAGGGATTGATTCGCTCAATAGCTAGAAAAATGAAATATGACTTTTAGTTTCATTAATCGCAAGTAGCAATTAGGTTTTCTTTCTTTACATTAGAGTAGGGAATTCTAAGAAGATATTCATCTTAATTAAATGCATGTCCTACATGTGTTATCTTGTTCATTGGTTTCTTAGTTCTTAAAGCTATTATTTAATTAAACCTACGATCGTATCCAGATTGTTGATTAATACGAATGCTTAGAATACATATTTCTATTCATTTACACTTAAAAGAAAACAACCCCTAGAGAATGTTTATTGATGAACTGAATTTTATTTCAAGGATCCATTTTAGTGTGATAACGTTGGTAGCCCGAAACCAAGGTTTGTTTACTGTATTTCCAGATCTGAATATTTTTGTTATTTTTAATTTCTTAAATTACGTGAACCAAATCCCCTATTTGTTTTAGTTTTAAACTCGTTAGCCTTTATCGTTAAAAATTTCTCCTGGGAACGATATCTACTTACCACTACTACATTAATTCGTATTAATGAAAGTTGGTTTCTTTTTGAATTTGGTTGCAGACGACAGCAGTACCAATGCTGCATTAAATGATGAGTACTACGTGAAGACAATAAAGTGAAAGACAAGCACTTCTCTTGTATACAAAAGGAAGACACCTGAATACTAGGCTTTAAAGTGTTGGTTGTGTTGCATTAAATGATGGCTGCTACATTAAATAGTGTAAAGACAAGTGCTTCTCCACGCTAAAGATACGTTAAGAATAGCTTTACGCTCTATGCATTAAATGAGGACAAGGAAAAAGCCTTAAAGGAGAACAATTCCATCAAAAAATAATTAATATTAAATTAAATGAACAAGTTAAACATTTACCCTACAATAAAAATTAAATTTTGAATTCTGTATTAGCAGAATGCCACAGTTTTGAAAAACAACAAGAATATAAACAAGGAGAATGGGTATGAATATCACCTTCCATAAATAATAGATTAGAGAGGGGGGATCGACGAGGAACATGTTCTAAAGCCTGGATGAATAATAATTGACGATAATTTAAAAAACACATAAAAATGTATTGATGAAAGGCAAAGTCAGCTTGTAAAAACTTCCAAATATAAAAAATATTATCAAGATGTTAAAAGGGGAATTTTTAATATAATAGTTATTATGATTTTATTGTTAACGACTAAAATACTTGCATAAAAGAGAATAACAAATTCTTCAGAGTTTTTACACAAATTACATTTTATAATTAAGTATTTTATATAATCAGCAATGGAAAATCAAGTGAAAAAAAGGCAAAATAGAGATATAAACAGAAAAAATAAGAAAAGAGAGGAGAGAAAAGCTCGTTGAAAAGAAACAAGTCTATTTAGTTTGTAAATGCTCCTGGGTGCATGATCAAAAATTAAGCCAGGTTAACTATTAGAAAGCACAGTATCTTGATATGACAATTAAGAATCATCTAACAATTAACATGAACGGGCGTGAGGGATAAAAGTTACACGTGTGAGAAACTCACCGGCGTGCAGGAAGTTGTGGCACCCGTGCAAGAGTCACAGGTGTGAGAGAAGTCCACACTAGTGCAGGCCAAGTTTTTTGGTGGAGACATAGAGCAATATGATTTTAATTATACGGTTATCATAATATAATCCATTAATTATGTATAATATATGCATAATAATGTTGTCATAATAATAAAATTTATACTAATCAAAACTGTTTAAATATATTTAAAAATAATTAATCTTGATATAATCACAAAAAAGAGCTGGTACTTAATCTTGATATAATTTTTAGTTATTAAATATTTGATATTACTGGAAGATATTTCATCTTGATATTCAACAGACTCAAATAATAGCGATTATTGTAAAATTCTTAAAATAAAGAGCTGGTAGTTCGTGATCGTGCATTTGCACAATGGCGACAACCCAAATATTTATCTCCGCAGTCGCCATCGCGCATATGCAAGATCGCGACATTCCAATTGTTAATGTCCGAAGTTGCGATCATGCAAAAACACTATCGCAACATCCCAGTTCTTAATGTGTGGAGTCACCATTGTGCACCATATGTATAAATATAATTTTTATAATGATGTAATTGGATCAAAATTTATTATTTAGTTTTAAATAAACTTGAAGATAATTAATTTTTATATAATAATTAAACACAAATCAAATTACTTAATTTATAGAAATATTACTCCCTCTAATTTATAATAAGTGTCGTTTTAGATACATTTTACTTATTCAAAATAAGCGATATTCTTGACTTTGTATGCATGTTTATAATTTTACTTCCAAAATTAACCTTTAATTTCTCTCTCATCTTAATTACACAGATCACCATTTATAACTTCACGGGGGTCACGAGGTAACTTCATGGGAGTATTAATAAGGTTACATCTATAATTTCATTAGTTTTCTTAATAAACGTGTATTTTTCTAAAACGGTACTTATTATAAATCGGAGAGAGTATAACTTAAAGTTATTGGTCTTAATATTTGGTTAATACGTCACCGTATTAATAAAAAGTTCCAATCATTATATATTTTATATGACTGACAATTTTTTTCATCTTATTATTCCAATATACTAAAATAATAATGATTATTATAAGACGACGTTGAAGCAGATGTCAAAGTATATAAAGACCAATTAATAATCTTGTTAGTAATTAATTAGCGACTAAATAATAAAGAAATGTCAAAAGAAATTTTTTTTCCACAGGTAAGGAAGGGAAGAAGATACAAAGAAAATAGTAACGTTTACTTTCTAATCGATGAAATTTTTTTCAATGGATGAACTAATTCTGTAAAATAATTATTATTAATAACAGCTGAATATATATAATAGAAAGAGAAAAATACTCAAATAGTAACTGTAGAATAATCCAACTTAATAAAGCACGTAAAATAAATTTAATCCACTTGTTCAAAACTGAAATCTTAATCTTAAATCTTATAATGAGTTATATATATATAAAATAAAAGATTATAGTCACTGCTACACTAAGGCAATAAAAAAATAAACAAATTATAATTCAAAGAGGAAATTGATTATATAAAAATGACAATTAACACAAAACAGATGAAAATTGTAATAATGAATTAAATTGAAAATGTGTTTTTTAACATTTTAAAATAATTAATTTTTTATTTAAACGGTATAAAAAATTAAAACACGCTCCTATTTCCTTTGTGCGCCTCTTTTTGTACTCTCCTCTCGCTCAACTTCCTTTTCACAGATATTGCAGATTTTGTTGAAAGTTTCCACGAAATCTTGTAAGTCAGCAAAAATTTTTCACTAAAAGTTTACATTTGCGAGCATTTGAGTCGTCATTGTCTCTGTTTCTCCTTCATTCCTTTAATTTCTGTAGATTCTTATTTTTTAGGGTTCTAAAATTTATCCCATTTCTTCGGCTAGTTTTTGCAGGTTTTTACGCCGTCATGCCTCCAAGATCAAATAAAAGTGTTGAACAAATCGAAGCTGAGTTGACAGCTGAAATGGATGTAGACATGGCAGGCGATTACAACACCCATTTTCCTATTTATTCCACAAAAGAAGGGTCAAGGTATACCTTGACTCTTAAAAAAACGATTCTCATTTCATGATATTTCGATTTCTACCTCTTAAAACAGCTAGGTTTAAAAGATAAACTGATGGCATTCTCTAATAGAGGCGGTTGGGGACAATTTGTACAGATAGATTATCCCGTTCCTTCTGGACTCACAATAGAATTCTTCACATCATTGAAGTTGTTAGGAATTTAGAATTCCCAAACTCACACCCAAGGATATTTAATAAACAAAAATATCAAAAAATAATAATACAAGAGAATTTACGCGGGAACTCCCAAATCGGAAAAAAACCACGGGCACCGAGAAGAAAATCCACTATGTGAAAAATTCTTACAATCACACAATTTTTCTTCTCACCCAATCCCCTAATACACCAACACACCCACAAAGAAATACCCAAGACAAACTCTCCAACTCTCACCTCAAAG
>JAOSBP010025237.1:0-10153 GCA_027563825.1 Erythroxylum mucronatum | reverse complement strand
CTAGAAATCATACTATATTTCCTCATTTAATATCATTTTATAAATCAAATTTTCAGGAAGAAGGTTGGGGTCCAACATGCACTCATCCTCTATACCAATCTTCATGTAAGAGCTACTTTCCTTTGAATTCTTCAATACTTTATTTATGTTAAATTCAAATTGCTCATCACCAATCCAAAGAATAAGTTTCCCTTTTTGGAAATCTACCAATTCTCTTATCTTCTTCATAAACTATCTGCCAAGAATTTGTGGGCATTCACTATCTTCTTTAATTTCTAACACTACAAAGTCTATCGGAATGATGAATTCCACTTTGACTATCACATCCTCCAGTAAACCAAGTGGTTTCTTTATAGATTAATCTTCCACTATATGAGAATCAAAGTTGGCTTCACATCTCCTAGCCCTAATTTTACAATTTATTCTTTTATAGTCTCTGTGGGAATGGAATCTTTGGTGCATATCTAGGGGAGGGACATATGGAGTTTCCTCTTTCTTCTCTTTGCTCCTATCCTTTTTCTTTTCAACTTCTCCTCAGTAGGATTTAACTTTCTTCTTGATTTGTTCTTCCAAATCTTTCCCACTTTTAAGTGTTTCAGCTTTTAATTGCTCCCTTAGATTAGACTCCGTGTTGATCAGGGACTCCCCAAACTTTTTGTAGACAATGCATTAGCTAATTGACCTACTTGAACCTCTAGATTATGGATGGAAGATGTAGGGTTCTTTTTAATTTGATCAAACTAAGTTTCCATCCTCTTTTGGCTCTTATCTTGGCTTGTAAATTTGGAATTCAACACGTCCATCAAATTTTCCATCTTTGATTATAAAGAATCAAGACTATCTTATTGAAATCCTGGTAGGCCTTGATCTCTCATTGAATTCCCTATAGCCTTGTTAAGCCAAGAAAATTTTAGGTGGTTCTTTCACCCATGATTATAAGTATTGGAATAGTGGTTATCATAACCCTGAACATATTATACTCCTATGAAGTTGAGCTATTCGATATTTTGTTGTCCATTGGGAAGCAATCAGCTGAGATACGACTTTCTTATCCACATAATTCGCATCTATGCTGAATTGCTTTAATTGGGATGGAAGAAGTGGTTTTCAGGCTGTTCAATTGTTTAGCTAAGTTTTCTACTTTAGCCTATAATGTTGTCATTGAATCCATAACAAGCATTCCCTTTTAATCTTTAAAGGTTTTTTTCTATTTAATCCACTTAGAAGACTAAAGACAACTATTGTTTTCCATCTCTTCTGACAAATTATATGCAGCTTTAACTATTTTCCTCATTAATGAACCACTAGCTACTAGGTTTATGGTACCTCTTTTATGCAGGTTCACACCATCATAGAACATTTATGGAAGGAAATCCTTGGGCAAGTTATGATATGAATATCTCATTTGTAACTCTTTGATTCTCCCCCCATACTTTTTATAATGACTCCCTTTCGCTTTGCTAGAAATTGGTAATCTCTTTTATGAGCCTAATGGTGTTTATTAGGGGAAATATTTATCCAAAAAGGCTTGCACCAGCTGCTCCTATGTTGTGACATTCTCTTAGTTAAAAGAGTTTAACCATACTTTATAGCTCAATCTTTAAGTGTTAACGAAAAGAGCCTCATCTTGCCTACATCTTTCGACAACCAATTATATTAGGATGTGTCACAAATCTCTAATAAGTTGGCCAAATGAATATTAGGATCCTTATTAGCTAGTTCATAAAATTGGACATTGGTTTGCAGTATATTTAGCAGTACTAGTTTCATTTTGAAAGTGTCAGTTTACACTGGTGGTCTCATTATTCCTTATTAGTTAGCATTAAAGCTTTGCCTCATGAAGTCCATAAGGATTACTTGATTTTCTCATTGATTTCTTTTCTTTTTCCATTGTCCTCTCTGTTGTTTCTTGGTGTATCACTTCTCAAATCTCCCTCTCTTGTTTAGTGATGTGTGAAACTTATGTATCTTTTAGTTTTCTAGAAAACCTTGTAAACTTGTGTTCATGCACATGTAATGAATTAGGCAATAGTGAATTTGAATAATTGATCGATGATGAAAACTAGGAATTACTTATATCCTTATTTTTTCATTTTACCTTCTTGATTTAATCATATTTGATCTTAGATATCCAATGATCATGATTACTCTCTCTTGAGATCTAATCAAGTAATCCCAACTAAAATAGATAGAATTGAATTGTGATATCTCAATTTATCAAAACTCTTTCTAATTATGTAACTAGATTTGAAGCAATCCCATGGATAACTAACAAAAAATTATAATATCTCTTCAATGGCCCATTAATTTGATGTTTATAGGTCTATTAAGGTATTAGATCTTACTGTGTAACACAACACAAATAATCAAAAACAATCCCACTATTCAAATTGAATATAAACATCGCAAGCATATTTCATTAAATCAATAATTTAAAGTCTAACAAATAAATCAATAGTAATTCCTTAAAAGGAATTTAGCAATCCATATGTGTAACTATATATCCAAATTTAATCATCATTAATATTCAACAACAACAAGTAAATACTGAAAAAGTAGAGAATTGAATCTAGATGTCTTCTCTTCTTTTCCTTAAGTTAGAAACTATAGCCACTATTATTGAGATTTTGTTCTCTGATCTCCGTTTTCTTATGTTTTTCCCAGCTGTTAACTGATTTTTTTCTCTTCCTTACATACTCTAGAGTCTTTTAGGGGTTTCCATGTTTTTTTGTTCCAAAATAGCCTTGAATCATCAAAAGCATTAAAAAAATGTGACTTAAAAAAGCTCTTTGCACGATCATCCATCCTATGTATGATCATGCATAGCATTGCCCTAACTTTCTGGCACAATCGTCTATGGGATACATGATCGTGCCAAAGGCTCTCCAACCTACTGCTACTTTAGAAATTATTCACTAGCTTTTTTCTTCATCTTTTCTTCACTTTTTATTGTCTCCACCCATCACCAAACACAATAAACAACCTTGAAATATACATTTAAGATCCAATTCTTTCCTTAAACAACAATCGATTAAATAAAAGACACAAAACACTAACAAGAACATAAATCTAATACCTAAACACATGATTATTATCTAATAAACTACTAAAAACACACTTAAACATGTTAAAAATACATTATAATTTGCACCTATCAATATCCCCACTCTTCAATTTTAAAGAAGTTGTGGAAGTTTAAAATGAAAAACTTTCTTTACAATAAGTATCAAATCATAACTTACATCATAAAATGTATCGTCCCATGAGGATTTTAGTAGTCACCCAATAATTCTTGTAAACTTTGTTTAAGTAAAAAAAGATGATAAATAGCTAAGAGTAAAACTTAAAAAAAGAATTAATAACTAAATAATGAATTAGGTAGTAGTGAATTTGATTGTTTGATCAATGATGATAACTAGGAATTACTTTTATCCTTGTTTGTTTTCACTCTACCTTCTTGATTTAATCATACTTGATCCCACAAATCCAATGATTATGATTATCTTGAGATCTATTCATGCAATCTCAATGAAAATAGATAGAAATTGAATTGTGATCTCTCATTATATCAAAATTATTTCTAATTATGTAACTATATTTGAAGCAATCCTGTGGATAACTAATAAACAATTAAGATCTCTCTTTAATTTCCTATTAATTTGATGTTTATAAGTCTATTAAGGTACTAGCTCTCTCTATGTAATACAAAATAAATAATCCAATTCAATCTCTCAATTCAAATTGAATATAAAGCAATAAACATCCCAAAAATATTATTAAATCAATAATGTAAAGTTTAATAAAAAATCCAAAGTAATTACTAAAAAGGAATTTAGCAATTCATAGATGTAACTATATATCCAAATTTAATCATCACTAATATTCAATAACAATAAAGAAAAAAGAAATGAGTAAAGAATTGATTCTAGATATCTTCTCTTCTTTGCCTTAAGCTAAAAACTGCAGCTTTCATGAGATTTTACTCTTTTAGTATACTCTTTTTTAAAAAAAATGTCCCCACTATAAGTTGATGTTTTTCTCTTCCTTATATAGTCTTCTAGGGTTTTCCATGTTCGTTTGTTTTAAAAATAGCCCTGAATCTTCAAAAGTATTAAAAAAATCTCAACCTAGAAAAGTTTCATGCATCTCATGCACAATTGTGCATAGCATTGCTCCAACTCTCCGACTTGATTATAGCAGGGGCTCTCCAACCTACTTTTGCTTCATGTACAATCATGGATGACCATATGCAATTGTTCCAAACATTATTCTCCAGCCTTTTCTTCATCATTTTCTTCACTTTTTCCTATCTCCACTCATCACCAAACACATCAAACAATCCTTAAAATACATAATTAAGATTAAATTCTTTCCTTAAACAATAATCAATCAAACAAAACATACAAAAACACTAACATGAACATAAATCTAAGTACTAAATAGGTGATTTTCATATAAGAAAACACTAAAAACACATTCTAACACCCATAAAATGCACTATAATTTACATCTATCATTTAGCAAGAAAAAATTTTTAATTGCTTTATCAATAGTGAAAATCAAATGTATGGTGACAAGTAGCTATTTAGACAACAAATTAGATTTTACGGATTAGATTTACTAAGGTATAGACTGAATGTGATATTCTAAAGTCATTTTCCTCTCAAAGAATAAAATTCAACATTCTAAGACCAAAAATATAGAAACTGTGTGATATTATTAGAGATTATATGCAAAACGGAGGCATTGAATTAGGGTTCATCGATACATAATAATAATTGGCTGACATTTTTACTAAACCTATCAGTGAGGATAATTTTTGTTTAATTTGAAGAGAATTAGGGATTATCGATGGAAATTCCCATGGATAACCAAAACTAAGTGGTGGACAGATATCCCATATTGGTCAACTAATATCTTAAAACTCCAAAATGGTTTCTCCTTCCTCTGCCACACTTAACTAATTCTCCCATTCTAAAGGTAAACCCAAGCCTTCCTAAAATTAAGGTTTAGCCCTAAATTTTGAATTTCCTTATTCAGTTGATAGTTTCTTTTACTTATCATTTCAATTTCTAACATAGTTGTGTCTGGCTATGCATTCAATTTCATGAATTACACATTTAATTGTATCAATTTAGCATATAGGATAAATTAAAGTTTTATAATTGGAATTGCTTAATTTCATATGAATTAAGCTAAAATTTTCAAAAGTGGAGGATTCTTAGTTCAACTTATGACTAATTTAAGCTTTCTTGACTATCAATTGACTTAAATTATGCTTAATTTTGTCCAAATTAAAGTTCACAGTATTTTGGCCTAAAGAATTTTTGAGGAATTCCTTATTATGCATTACTTTTCAAAATTAAAGGTTGCTTAATTCAATTGATAATTTTTTTTCATTTTTTTACTGTGAATTGTCTTGCTCTGTGCTTAATTTTATTTAATTCAAAATTTGTGATCATTTTCCCTACATGATAATTGGGAATTTCTTGTTTATGCATTGCTTTTCAAAATTGAAGCCTTCTTAATTCAATTGATGATTAGTTTAAGCCTTTTTAAATGTGAGTTGCCCTAAATTGTGTTTAATTTTGTTCAAATTGAACTTTTTTATTGCTTTAACTAAATGATCATTGGAGATTTCCTATTTATGCATCAATTATCAACATTAAAGATTCACTCATTCAATTAGACATTGCCTTAAGGTCTTTGAGTTGTAAAGTGAATTGAATTGAATCTATTTTGGTATGAATTCTTTTTGATTATTTTGCAAAAATTTCATTAGGGAATTATAATTTCTAGGTTTTTCCAATTTACATTCCTTTGATGTCTATTTAACTTAATTGAAAATCCTTTGTGCTACCCATTTTTGTTCTTATATGCTTCTTTGACTTATCTATGTTATGCATGTTGAACTTCTACTTGAAATTTGTAGACTTGAGATTTCAGAAGTGCTCTCTTCTTTCTCTTACAAGTAATGATGGAGAAGACAGGTTTGGCAAATCTGAAATGGTATGGTAACTTTTATGCCTGGAACAATAAGCAATCGAGGGAATGGTTTTTGTTAAGGAAGTTAGACAGATGTATGGTTAATGATAAGTGGATAGAGAAATACCTAACAAGCAATGCTATGTTTAATGATCCAGTTGTATCAGATCACAGTCCACTAATAGTAGAATTGTTAACAGATGACAAGAAGAGGAATGCCCCATTTCGGATATTCAATTTCAGATATTCAATCACATGATGGAAAATTCAGAATTCAAAAATATACTTAAAGTGAAGATTCAGAGGGAGGTTCCAAGCTCAAAGGGTTACCAATTTAGCATGAAGCTGAAAGCCTTGAAAATCGTATTGAAATTGCTTAGCAGAGAAATAGTACAACCAGAGTTAAAAGTTAAATATAATGCTTTAGAGGAGTGAAAGAAATGTCAGAATAGATTATTGGACAAACTAGATGATCTGTAAGTAAGAAAAGACAAAACTACAATGGTGGAAAAGTATAACCAACTGTTGCTTAGTACTAATACACTTCTAAGCAAAAATCTAGAATGATCTTGATGAAAGAGGGTGAGAGATGTAACAAGTATTTTATGAGTTCAATCTCATCCAGGAGAAACAAGAATTCTATTAGAATGCTGGAAGATGAA
The DNA here is from genome assembly GCA_027563825.1 of Erythroxylum mucronatum. Classification (NCBI taxonomy): domain Eukaryota; kingdom Viridiplantae; phylum Streptophyta; class Magnoliopsida; order Malpighiales; family Erythroxylaceae; genus Erythroxylum; species Erythroxylum mucronatum. Next base: position 3,506 of record JAOSBP010025237.1, on the reverse strand, counting down.
GCAGGGTAGATTAATAAGGACCTAGAAAGTAAGAAGGGGATGACCTTAGAGTACTTTACTAGGCAATACGGGACTGTAATAGGAATAAGGGCCATACCCGAGGAGATTTTAAGAGGTCTTAAAAAGCTTAATGAAAAATACAAGGTGGAGTTAGTTAAAGAAATAACAAGGGAAGATATAAAAAAATGTTACTTTCTCAATGAACCTTGACAAAGCTGTTAGAGTAGCGCTCTAAAAGCAATCGATTGTAAGAGTAGTGCTCTAAAGGCAATCACCTTTAGCACTTTTGTACAAACTTTATTATTAATAAAGTGAAAGGAAATTTTCATTAATTTGATGTTAATTTATTTATGAATTGATGTCGATCTTAAATCGAATTAATGAAGTCCATGATACAAAACATAGCATGAATGAAAGAATGATAAGATCATAATAATAAGATTTCTATCATGTGCAATTATGTTAGTATCTAAATTATCCATAGTCGTAGGATTAATGAGACAGGACATTGTTAATCCAGATAGACTAGCACATGTTATACTCTTCAATTTGATCAAGCAATGTATCTCATAAACTGTAAGCATGAGATGTTTAGAGCTAACATATGGATGCTTACTAAGAGTAGTAAGTACACCGAATGACCTATTATGAGATTATCATATAGATGATCTATCAAATGTCAATGATTAATCTCATTATAGCAATGGTGCAAATATCCTTAGACTTGAGGTATTCAAGGATATCTTGGATACTGATCCTGTACTTTGACATCATTCCTTATTACCTTAAGATGAGGTTTCTCATAAGGTGGTGATTGGGTACAACTACTAGTATTCGAAGGTAATTGGGTAGCCACTAAAGGATTCACTACTCTTGATAGAAGGAGATGATACCCACAGCCTTTTGTCGGGTACATTACTTAGGAGTCTCTGGGTAGAATAGTTATGTGTTAATAACACATAGAGTAATAAGATCCCCAGGATAAGAACAAACATCACTTTGGACTAGATATGACATAATCAGTCTAGTTGGAGTTGACACATAGCCCATACTGTGAACCAAGTGGGGTATGGGATGGTGAAGGGATGAATTGCACAGTAATTGTCTATGGAAAGGTTCATAAGATGGATAATTAACTATCAAAGAGTTCGTGTGTTAATTCACTTATGTTCTGGTAGATTGGCATCATGAAACCCTTCATGATTTACTTAGATTAAGAGTTAATTCAAGTGGCATGAAACCATTCATGATATGCTTGGATTAAGAGTTAATTCAAGTGTCCAAAATAATAGGAACCTAAGGGTCACATGCATAAAAGATCGGATGAAAAATAAAGTGTGCATAGTTGTCGTTTTAAGTGGCCCACTTTATGACAGGTGGTACATAAGTGAGTTCTTAACTTATTTACACACAACCAAATTCAGCCAAAAACACACTCCATTGAGAGACTAAGGGTCCATAAGAGTTTTGGAGGTTGAAGGGAGTGATCTTGAGGTTTGTTTATTCAATTTTATGCAATTGTTGCATGTAGCTTAAGTATGATCTAACTCTGGATTGAGCATCTACTTGAATTCATCTTGTTCAGTGCTCTAACAACCCTTGCACACTGTTATTCTCCATCTTTTCACTCTCTCAAGAGGCTAAGGAAGGTGTTTGGTATTTGTAAAAACCCAAACAAGAAGAAGTAAGAAAGGAGGAGTTATCCTTAAGGTACATAATTTTAATTACATGGTCTTTCAATTTTATCTATTACATACATATGATTTTGGATTTTTTGGGGATGTCATGGGGTTAAGATTTTGATTTCAATGCTTCCACTGCATAGCCATGCACGAGATGCATGGACCCATGGCTCCCCCACAATGGTATCAGAGCAACTTATGCATGTATTAGATGATCTATTAAACATGTGCAAACTGTTTGTTGGGTTGTGATTGACATGCATATTGATTTGGAAAAGTTCGTATAAATTGTAAAAAAAAGTTTTTTTTATATTTTATTTCACATAAATGTTTTTAAGATGTTATATTATGTTTCTACCAAAGGAAGTTGTAATTGAATGTCATTTACTATTTTGCTATCAATTAATTTCCACTATGTTAGTATGTTGGTTTCTGGGAATTTCTGGAAAACAGAATGCATGTGTTGATTTTGAAATTTTCATAATACTTCTAGAAAAATGTTTATAAGGTGTTATATTATGTTTTTGTCAAAGGAAATTGCATTTGAATGTCATTTGCTATTTTATTACAATTGTAATTATATCTTGATGCATGTATGAAGTTCTGAAAAATTTTAAAAATCTGATGAACATCCGTGCTTGTAAATTTCATAATAATTTTATAAACGAAAAATGCACATATGATGTTGCCACGTGTATGAGATGCATGACACTTGTTTTTGAAGTGATTAATTATTTATTCTCAATTTTACATGCATGCTAGTGGTGTATGACAAGTGTTAGTAGACATATGATGTGCTGGTTAATTCCACTTAGTTCATAAAGAATTCCTAGGAATTAGATTCTGTAATTTTTTATTAGGCACATTTAAAATGTGCATAAGACTTTGGAATTTTTCCAGAATTAATTAAACTTGATTCAATTAATAGATCAAGTCAAATTCAACACTGGTTAGTTTTTGGAAAGCTGACGGGGTTGACTTGTTTGATGACTTATGTGTATGTGTTTCGGTTATAAGACCTTAAAACATTTTTATGAGATAAGAAATGTATTATTTTGATGCTAGTAGCATACTAAGTGCATGTGCTTGAAATTAGGGTTCCGGACATCAAATCAACCACTTTAGTGTCTAATAGGTTAACTCATTTATCTTGATAATTTTAGCCATCAAGATATTTTTGGCTTGTGTCGAAATTGTCTTGATAAATTTGAGATGACTTAAGGATGTTTTAGATGACTAATTAATGTTTGAGAATTTTGGAAACCCTAGGGATAAATTTAGTATTAATCCAGGTAGAGCATTGCATTTATAGTGTGACTAGAAAAGGCATGTGTACTAGAACTAAAGTGTTTAACTTGGACATCAAAATAATTGAATTTTAGGGTTCCTAATTGAACCTCATTTATAATTTGAATTACTCGAGACTAACACTAGCACCCAATTCGGTTCAAGAGTTGAATCGAATCACAAACTTTTGATGCATACTCAAGTCACAACCTAAATTAAACCTCGTTTGTGTGTTACATGCGTTAGATGCATTTTAAGGGTTGGTTAAAAAGGCATGATAGGGTGATTATGGAAATAGGCTCAATTTAATTGAGGCGTCCATAACCATGCTATATAGTTATAGTAACTATCTGAATATATATGTAAGATATATATGTAGCGCCCCAAATTAGGGGTTAGATGATTACGAACATTTAGTACGCTTATATTTGCTATGTGTATATTGGCATAAATATTTTTGACATTCCCGGTTTTTGTACCTAAGGCAATTTATTGTGATTAACGTGGTTATTGGGTTTGAAAAATTATTCTGAGTGA
>JAOSBP010025207.1:0-10156 GCA_027563825.1 Erythroxylum mucronatum | reverse complement strand
GGAATGTCATTAGTGTATTGTAAGCATTTATTTCATGATGGATATGAATTATGAATTTATGTATGGAATTGAGTTATGAATTTGTGTACGATCATGGGATATGAATTGTGATTGTATATGAATATGATTGGTTTGGGTGATGGATTTGAATTATGAAATTGTATATTGATTTGAGTTATGATTGTGACTTGTGATATGGATTCCGGATGAGAGGTCCGATGATACTGATTATCGATTGAGAATTATTGAAGTATTTTAGGTATATATTTGTGTTTGTTTGTGTTGGGATTCCGGACAGGAGGTCCGATGAATTGTGTGGATTGTTTTAGTATATAGAAGTGAGTTTAAAATGATTTGCAGGTTTTTAGGTTTTGTAAAATACAGCCGTTATGCTGCCTAATTTTTTGTAAATTGATGGCTATGTTTTGATGAATCAAATAAATTGAGATATTGGTTGAGGATGAATTTCCAAATGATAAATTGAAGTGCTTTGTATGAGATTGAATAAAGATGAATAAGAACGAAAAAAAATTCATCCCATTTTGGATTAGTTTAGACCGAGGGTGTCGTAAGGTTTCCAATGCTAAAGTTTCTTTAAAGAGCATTTTTCTAAGGTACTTTGTTCTCGGATGTTGGAATTTTTCCTTAAGTTTGATTTGACTGTTTCGATCTTTTGCTTTCGATTTGTTTTTCGTAATTTGTCCTTCATTTTGCTTTGGGCCCTTCGTTTTCGCTTTGGGCTTCCGCCTCTTTCGTTTCCATTCGCTTTTCGCTTTGTTTTTCAGTTGGGGTCTGGTCTCGAGATCAGGTCTCAACATTGGAGCTTTGAGGAGATAGAGACAAGTTTGGTAGTAGTGTCCAGAGGACTTACTGTGGGAGACAAAGACGAGGAATCAAAAGCAAGGGTCTGTTCATGATGAGGTATTTTGCCATTGCTAGAAGTTGAGGCTAAAAATTTCTTTTATCTTTTGATTTCGTTCTTTTCATTGTAGGTGAGCTTGGTGAAGTTTGAGAGAAAAATCAAGAGGAAATCCAAAAAGTTAGGTTGCAAAGAGAATAATAGAGAAGACGAGAGAAGTTTGCTTAGGGTATACTAAGTGATTCTTGAGTGTTGATCTCGTGAGAGGATGAGTAGATGTATAGGCCAGAACAAGAGTGTAATCGGTTGCATATCTTCTGATAGGCACGTATTTAAGTTTGTCAGACTGCGTGTGTGTTTTTGAAAAGGTTGAAACAGTGCCATTAATGACTCCCTATTTACGTGTCACTTAGAATGTGAACCCGAGGGAAGCCTTCTAAAAAGAAGAGGAGCCTTCTAAACTCTAAGGGGCCTACTATACTAAGAGAGAGTTTCTAAAGAATCAGAATTGAAGGAGCCTGATAAATGAAATGTAAAGACGAGTAGCAAAGAATATTCATGTAGAAATAATATCAGAGAGTTTGCACATACCAAGCTCTTTTCTTAACACATAAATATCTATCTTCAGATAGTGGCTTAGTGAAAATGTTAGCTACTTGATTCTTAGTATTAACATGCAAAAGATCAATGGTTCTTTTTAAAACATGATCTTTATGAAAATAATGTTTGATTTTTATCTGCTTAGTCTTAGAATGATGCACAGGATTTTTAGAAAGATTTATAACACTCATATTATCACAGAATATAGGAGTATAAGAAAAGTTTAAAGAAAAATCATGTAGTTGATGGTTTATCCATAAGATTTGAGCACAACAGCTGGTAACTGCTATGTATTTCACTTCAGTCGTCGAAAGCATTATGCAGTTTTGCTTCTTGCAGGACTAAGATACTAGACATCCTCTAAGAAATTGACAGTGATCACTTATGTTTTTCTCATTGACTTTATCTCCTGCATAATCTGTATCACAATAGCCCATTATGTCAAATGAATCAGTTTTTGGATACCATAGTTCAAACTCCATAGCTCCATAGAGATATCAAAAGATTCTTTTGACTGCTTAAAGATGGCTTTCTTTTGGATTAGATTGAAAATGTGCGCAAAGACACTCACTAAACATAATGTCTGATCTTAAGCTTGTAATATAAAGTAGTGATCCAATCATTCCTCTATATTTTGTTTCATTTGTAGCCTTAGCTTCTTCATCTTTATCAAGTTTGGTTCCAGTGTACATGGGAGTACCCATCGGTTTAACATTCTAAAAATGATATTTCTTGATGAGTTCCTTTGTATATTTGTCTTGGCTAATGAAGATTTCTTTTTCTATTTGTCTGATTTGTAGTCCGAGAAAGAATGATAATTCTCTTATCATGTTCATTTCAAACTCCCATTGTAATAATGCTGAAAATTCTTCACAAAAGGATGGATTAGTAGCACTGCATATTATGTCATCAACATATATTTACACTATGAGTAAATCATTCTCCTTTCTCGTAATAAATAAGTTTTTTATCATCCTTTCCTCTTTCAAAGTTATTCTCAAGTATAAAGTTACTTAACCTCTCATACCATGCTCGAGGAGCTTGCTTTAATCTACACAGACCTTTAGATAACTTCATCCCATAATCTGAATGGTTTTCATCTTCAAAACTTGGAGGTTGCTTAACAAATACTTCTTCATTAATTTAACAATTTAAGAATGCACTTTTAACATCCATTTGGAACAACTTGAAGTTTCTATAGCATACAAAGGCAAGTAAAATTCTAATCGATTCCAATCTAGCAAGAAGTGTATAAATTTCATCAAAATCAATACCTTCCTGTTGATTGTAACTTTGAGCTACAAGTCTAGTTTTGTTTCTTACTACCTTATCATTTTCATCAAGTTTGTTTCGAAATACCTTACGAGTTCCAATAATTGACTTGTTTTGTGGACGAGGCACTAGATTCCATACTTTGTTCTTGTCAAACTAACTTAGCTTGTCTTTTATAGATGAGACCTAATTCGCATCAGAAAGAGCTTCTTCAACAAACTATGGTTCTAATCATGAGATGAGAGCCACAAAGTTGTTCTTGAATGACAATCTCGTTCTTAAACTTTTAGAGGGATCTCCAAGAATATATTGATGTGTATCAAGACCTCTCCATTCTCTCGGTGTTTTTCGTTGTATAGGTTATTGTTGAGATGAAGGAGCTTGCTCTATTTTAGCTTCATAGGGGCCTTCATAAATTTGTAATTCTGAAGGTATTATAGGTGTAGTTTGATTCTTTGGTTTATTTTTAGGAATAAAAAGATACTCTTAATCATTTGAGTCAATTGCTATTGTCGAAGGTAGTGCTTCATCAAATATCACATGCTTCATCAAATACCACATGTATTGATTCTTCTATCTTCTATCTTCTTTTATTGTAAACTCTAAATCCTTTAGTAGCAGTACTGTAGCCCAAGAAAATAGCTTCGTCTGATCTCACATCGAACTTTCTAAGGTTGTCTTTTCCATTGTTTAACGTGAAACACTTGCAGCCAAATGTTCGAAAGTAAGCAAGATTTGGTTTTCTTCCTTTCCACAGGTTATAGGGGGTCTTTTTTCAGAATAGGTCTTATAAGACATGTGTTAAGTACATAATGGTCCTATTTGGCAATCAGCTGATTGCATTAGTTGTTAGCTGATAGCTAATTATATCAGCTGATTTGACCAGCTGATTACATTAGCTGTTTGTCATGTGATGTTTGGTAAAATTAGTTGTTTAGTATTAGATGTTTATGTGTAAATAACATATAAGGACATGATTTTAAAAAATAAGGGTATGATTAATTTTACAAAAATTAAATTAACTTCTAAGACATTCCTAATAAAATTAACCTGGAAAACAATTTTCTAATAATTAAAAACACCTTTTTAAATTTATTAAGAATTTAAAATTGCTTAACTTCATTTAATTGGAATTGATTTAAAAAAAATCAAAAGCCTAACAAAACAATTTGCGTACACCATTAACGTACTATAGCTTGCTTACACTACTGTAGCTTGATTTGAGAAATAAAAGTTGGAGGTTTTGGTCCTAAGTTACTATTCTCATCTCTCGGCTTCCCACGTTTCCCTTTTTTTATGTAACCTCTAGACTTCCGCTGCCTCATGGGTATATCGTCATTTTTGAAAATGATTCAGCTGATTGGGTTAATGAGCTAACCCATTCAGTTAAATTACCAAACAGAATTTTTGGCTGTTTAACATAGTCAAATAATCTAAGTTGGTCAATCAACTAATTTTTGGCTGATAAGCCATTCACCAAATGGGGCCAAAATCTATCTAATCTTTAATTTTTTAAAAAATTTATGTGGTTTTCAGTTTCTGTTAAAAATTTTATATTAAATTTTTGTTAAAAAATAATGATAAAACATATGTGACATGAACATCACATGTGATTCAATCAAATGATATTAATACAACAACTTAGCTCAACTCTTAAATCTGAATCAATCTAATTAAAAAATATAATAATTATTAGTTTAGGTTGGTTTAATTGGTTCTCATTAGATTTAAGAGCTAAATTGAGTTATTATATTAAGAACAATTAATTAGTTCACATGTAATGTTCATATTATGAGTGTTTCATTGCTATTTTTTAACGAAAAATTAAGAAAAATATTTTCTTAATATTAAATGTCGTAAAAGTTTTAAATTTTTTTAAAGATTTAGAACTTTTTAAATGTTGCAAAAATATCTTCTCAAGAAACAACATGAACAAGAGATTCCATTTTGTCTTATGCAAAATTGCTTAAGAAGAATACAACGCTCATAAGGAAAAGTGAAAATAGCCTATAAATGTTACAAATGAAAGAAATAATTTATATATCGAACTTTGAAAATGGATAGTGCATTAGTTAACTCAAAATGAATTACCAAAAATTCATAATAACCATCATATATTTCAAAAGAAATTTTATTGATAATCTTCATGTATCGATGATAGTCATATTATAAATCTAGCTTAGTAAAAACTTGAGCACCTCCAAGTTTATCAAGTAACTTATTTACAATAAGATTATGATACATTTGCCTATTGGTACTAGAATCATAACTAATAAATGCACATTTCTTACTATTTTAATCAAGATTGGAAAGATTCTCAATAAGAATACAAGATACACAATACTTTCAAATGCCTTCAATTTATTGGCTTTTTTCTACTCTAGACTTTAAAGGGAACCTTGTGATTTATAGCTTTCATAATACACCTATTCAATAAGTACACAACACAATTGATAGCTTGAGCCCAAACATTCATTTAACATTTTCTTAGTTTTTATCATGCTACTTATTGCCATGTAAAGAATTGTTAGATTCTTTCTCTTAACTACACCATTATGTTGTGATGATCCTAAAGATGTTAGAAGTAAATGAATAACTTGTGCATGATGAAACTCTTTAGAAGTAAATTCATCTTTCCTATCTAATCTTAAAGCTTGGATTATAAAACACTATCATTTTCTACAAAAGCTTAAAATTCTAAAAACATTTAAAGCCTTTGATTTTTTTTCTTTGGAGAAAGTACACCCATGTTTTTCTACTTAAATCATGAATAAAAAATAAAATAATTATTTTTATCTAAACAATATGGAGTAATAAGCCTATAAAAATCAATGTTTTTCTAAAAAGAGCTTTTCTAAGAAGTCAGTTGACTGTTTGACTGTCATTTAAAAAAGAGCTTTTTTGAATGAACTTCATATAATAGACTGTTTGGTAACATAAAAATAAAAAGTATTTTTAATTTTAACTATATTTTATTTAGTAATAAAAATTATTTATGCATATAAATATTATTTAAAAGCATATTAAACAATATGCAAAGCACAATATATTAATTATTATATAATTTTAAACCATATAAAACATAAATAAAAGTATATCTAACCAAATCTTTTATATGGTATTATAATATAAGTAAAACTAATATAAAAATAAATATTAAAACATATAAAAAGTCAAATAATATTATATAAATCTCAAAATAAACGTGAATATGTATTTGTGGGTATTGTGGGAATTATGTGTAAAACATAAAGATAAAAGGATTTAAAAAATAAGTTCATTAATTGATATGAAAAATCTACTTAAAAAGGTGCTTTTTTGAAAAGCTCCAAATTTGAACTTCTCAAAAAGTTGTATTTCAACTTTCAAAAAAGCCATTTCTATGAAAAAAAATGCTTTTGAATTTTATAATCAAACTCTCAATTTTCTTAAAAACAGCTTTTGCTGTGAAAAAAAGTGCTTATTTACCTTCCAAAAGTTAAACCAAACAGACACTAAGATTCCTTAAGAAAGCTCTTTCGATTTCGTTTCCCAAGAATACATCATATGGATGATCAAATAGATTAATTTGAGTCAAAATTTTTACCATTTTATTAATTTTCCATTATTTTGAGTCCACCAAAATTTATGTGGCCAAATATCATGTATGATCTTTATAATACGACATTAAGCATTTAATAACGTCTTTTGTATAGGTAACAACAATAGTGATTCTTTGCCCTAGGTACTCTAGAAATTAGATTTCCTTATCATTCTTCAAGAATAAATTGTAATCCTTTGTTTGGAAAGTATAATTCTCTAATAGTTGATTTATACTCAAAATATTACTGTTAATACCTGGAGCATAATAAATATTTAAAATAAGTTGTTTACTTCCATTTTTTATAAGTACAAATATTTATCTTTTCTCTTTATAGGAATTTTAAATGAATCCTCAAAGGTGATACTGCAACTAAAACTTTACCATCAACCACTATGAATAAGTGTTTGTTGCTATACATGTGATTACTTGCTCTAGTATCAAGTTAACATAAATGCTTATCTCCTTGTTACAAGACCTTGCGAGCTATCAAAAGAGTGGGCTCCATTTCATCATTATTTTCGACCTTTTGTTTGTAAGAATGATCAGCTTTTGTGTCATCATTACCGTCAAACTTCTATTCCCAAGAATAATGGTCATATTCATGACAAGTATAGCATTTTACTTGAAACTTGTTATATCTTTTCTAATGTGACCTAACTCATACTTTATCACATTCTCTTGAGTAGATTGATAATTTTCATCTCTATATTGAGATAAAATAAGCATATCTTCCTCTTCTTTTATAACCTTGACCACATCATGAGCTTGACCTCTAAAAGCTTGTAGTTTTTTTCTTTTTTGTATTTCAAAGTAAGCTTTAATTGTAAAGCATGCTCTATAAGCCCTTTCTTCCTCTTATTAAGCTTGTTTTCATAAGTTTCTAAAGATTCACTTAGTTCTTCAGTTTTCATATCTTCCAAGTCCTTTGATTATTTAATGAAACTCATAACATGATTAAATTTCTTGCTAAGTGGTATGAAGATTTTTCTGATCACCCTTAAATTAGTTACTTCGTTATTAAGCTTTCACATTTTGTTTACAACGACCATGACTCTTATAAAATAATCTAATGCCTTTTCAAATTATGTAATTTAAATAGTTTTAAATTCACCTTGTAGATTTTAGAGGAAAACTTTATTTGCCATCCCTTTCTTTTATAAGCTACTTGAAGCATGCCCCGTAATTATTTCCCTGTGGTAGCACTAGACATCTTCTCAAAGGTGCATCACCCAATGCTTACTAAATAAGAGATACAATCTCTTAGTCTTTTTTGGTGCTTCGTAGAACATCTTTTGGGGCTTGTTTAATAGTAACCTATTTTGAGGAACCTTTTAACCATTTTCTACAATGTTTCATGGATCATGTTCACTAATGAATGCGTTCATAGGAATGTACTAATTGTCAAGCTTGTCTTTTACAAATTTTGAGACTTGAAAAAGAATCATGTTACCATTCATTATAGTTTCTAGTATTATGACACTAATACCAATTTGCCGTAAAAAGAAGAAAAAGAAACAAATATTTTCTCAAAAATGAATTGCAATGAGATGGAAGACTTAATCAACATGTAGTGAATTGCAAGGACATAGAGGATTTTAATTAACACACTCTTTTATTACGATACTAATATACTTGTAGTAGCACTACAAGCTCTTACAATATTATAAGATCTCATATGTATAGTAATAATCAAATAACTGTGCTTAAATTCTTGAAATTTCAAGACTTTTAATATACCTATACATTAAACACTTCATTAAAAATACTAAATTCTTGAATCTCAAAAGAGCTTAATTTTTCAGGTACTAAACTCAAATGTACTTAAGCACACTTAAATTAACCATTCATATTTCCAATTTAATTCAAGCACATTATACGTTACTTCATGTTCGTCTTCTGATATTAACTTTATGTGTGTCTTCAAATATTTATGCAATTGCGAATCGCATAAACAATTAGGTTGGAGTCGTCCTTAAGTTGATAATTGTAAAATCATTCTAACCTAGATCTTTGATAGAATACTCGCGAGAGTTGTGGTTTGCTGAAAAATTTTATGAATAAGCAAAATGTGAACTTGCTAAGGTAATTCGTACGTAGAGGATGGACATTTGAATGCAAGAAGTTATAAAACAAATTTGGAGAGATTTCAGATATTTGGGGACAACTGGTTTTCATAATGTTGATGATTTATGCACATGGAAGACAAAAGGCTCAAATATAGAAAGAGGGGTCATGTGGCAGGTACAAAATGAGGCCGGAGGTTGCTCTAAAATGATTGGAGAATGGGATTACATGGTAGAAATGAATTAGGCTAAGCTTGCTAGGGTTTCAAGAAATTATAGATATTTAATACCTTGACCAAGTTACAGTGAAAACAAAGATTGTCGAGACACTTCAAATGAATGAATAAAAACTTCTTAGAGGGACGTGGGAATTATCGAGTGAATTACACAGTTCATGGACGGTGATAGAGGTTGTTGCCCCTGTGCGAGCACAAACTTTGTTAAGATACATGCTATAATATTTTGGGTATTATTTGTAATTGGACATTTTTTGTTGTTTGTGAAATTTTATTATGACAAGTATTCTACCCTATGTGGAATTCTTCAAAGATTAGTTTTATTTGGGATAAAATCCTAGTCATTATAGGATTTAATTGGAATAAAATCATCATATCTTAATTAAGATAAGATGATTAGTCAAAAACAAAGATGTAAATTTTTGGTGATTTTTGAACTCTTCTTGGCAGCCTATTTCGGGAGTTTTTTTATCTATCTAAGGCAGCTGAATTTTGATATTTTTATCTATATTGGACATATGTATTCTTTGCCTATTTGTGTGAGATTTTGGGGCTGTATTGTTATTGTTTTTGAGTGAAAAAAACAATAAACACATTGTGACTTGGTAGTAGTAATTTTGGGGATCTTGGGTTATCTTTAGTAGCTGATTTTACGGGAATTATATACACATTGTAGTAATTTTGGGGATCTTTGGTATCTGATTTTACAGGAATTTTATCCACAGTTGACAGCTACATTTTCCCCTGGGTTGTGTGATTTTTCCAAGCTATCTTCATTGTTGTTTATGGTGAAAAACTCCAACAATTTTTATGTGTTTTACAGCTCCATTGGTTTAACATTTTGGTGATGGAACGTTTGATGTTTTGTTGAATTTTTGTGATTGTTGTGCGTAAGATGTTTCAGTGACAATATCGAAGGTTCACAATAGATTTCTTGGTGGACAACTTCCCATTCTTTCGCTGACGAAGCTACATTATTAGGGGAGTTGTTTTCTATCTCAAGTAATTGTTTGTCTTTATTATTTAAATCACTTGAGTTGTTTAATTCTTGTCTTTGTTGTCAAACGTTGTTGTGAAAATCATCTGTTGAGGTTAGAATGAGGTGGTCTTGCTATTGGGAGTGATTTACTTTCATGGATTGTGAGGACGAGGATAGTGTCAAGGGATGCGTAAGTCGGCTCTATAATGCCTTGAGTAAAATCATTGTTGTTCTTTGGTGAAAGTGATTAAGCAGGTGAGAGCCCCATAAACGTAGGTAAGGTGTATCGAATTGCTTTACCAAATCTTGGGAAATATTAGGTGTTGATTTGTTTATTTCAAGTTTATATTTTTTTCGTTTGTGCTAGAAAATTTATAGTTGCTGACACAGTTTCCTTATATCAAACAACCACAGACACAGTTCAAAGCAACTGCAGTCGAACCAGAATTTTTGCAAAACTACATCCTTTCAGATTTTCAATTGGTATCTGAGTGTAGGTCATCACTTTAGAACTTGGTACGTCAAGTTAGTGCAGATTTATGTTTTGTAATTATGGCTACAAGA
>JAOSBP010025033.1:0-10166 GCA_027563825.1 Erythroxylum mucronatum | reverse complement strand
AAATAAAAATATTTTTGTAAGTTTTATTTAATTTATAATTATTATTAGTAATAAAAATATTTATTATTATTTTAAAATAAAAATTACAAATTCACAATATCTATAAAAGTTGAAATAAATAAAATAACTAATTAAAAAACTTTGAAAAAAGTGGGGAAGGAGAGATAAGAGGGAGGAAGGGAAATTTTAAAAAGTTTTGAAAATTTTGCAAAAAATTACGATATTTGAATTTTTAATATTTTTGCTCAGAAGTTTCAATCGACAATCTTAGGTTTATATTTTTCCTTATTTAAGAATTTCAATTTTTTCTTCTATTTTTAGGGATATAATTAGAAATACAAGTTAAAATTAAATTACATTATATAAAATACTGTTACATATCAAACACTATAACAAGAATCCACCCAACTTTTCTATTAGAATTTTTGTAAGTATCCAAATATGTGAATATCTTTTTTTTATAGATTTATTTTTTAAAGAATCATATTCTAAATTTACTTTACTTTCCCGACAATCAAACGGGGCCTAAAAATTTTCTTGACTTAAGTGAGATCATAGGTTTAAACTCTCTTTATGTATGTAGTTATTTAAAATTTAAGGTCAAAATTTTGCCTACCGCAAAAAACTTGCATAACTTAAGCGGATATTAACTTAATTATCGATGATTTAAAGGTATCTTTTTAGAATTAAAACCTTTAACGAAAAAAATCCGTGGGACCTGAGACAGGGACACTGTAACTATGGCCAATCACAAAATTCCAAGTACCAGGACATAGACATCCAATCTCTGTACATTTCTGTCTGTCTGCCACCGAAGTCAGCTTCTAAATGTGAAAGGAGACTTTTTGTTTTTGGTTTTGAAACTTCGACTGAAAACCTACATGTTTGCCTCGACCATTCGGCTCTAGAAGTTCTCTTCTGTCTTTGGGTCAAATGCCTGGAAATGCCTGGAAAGAAAATGAGGAGGAAGTGGTTGGCCGATTAGTTTCTGCTTTTTGGACTGATGCCCTGCGAAGACTTGGAAAAGTAAAGGTCTTCCTGAAAGCCTATTCCTTGGTGCTTTATAAAGGTGTGCGTGGCGGCTTCCTATTGATTGCCGACCTAAAAAGGAGTTTGGACAGCAACCTAAAATTTGAAATTGACCTTAACAGACTTTTAAACCTATATTGCTTCTCCGTTCACCGGCTTTTTCCATTTGCAACCTAAAAAGGACTTGCCACTGTTGACGAAAGACTGAAGAGAACTTTTTTTTTTTTCCAAAACCATAATCTCCACATTGCTTCTTCAATCGCTGCAGCTCTCAGCTCTTCCTTCTTCAAGAGATATGGCGACCCACCCCCGTTCACTCTCATCTCTTATGGCGAATCACCTTCTTGAAACCACAATTCTTATTCTCGAAACGGTCAGCGTCTTCCTATCACTTTACGAATTTAATATCGGTTCACCCTTTACTGTGAAGCATTTGCTTCGGTTCTTAATTAGTTTTCTCAAGTCTCTCCCTGTCGCCTTCTCTGGTTGGTTGGCCAGATCAAAACATCGTCTGATCTACTTGTACTGCGGTTTATGCTTGTTCAGCCTGTGGTTATTGCTAAATCAATTCAATGGGGGCTTAAATGACCTCCGCTCATATCTCGTCCTGCAAGTTGTACTTGTGAGTATACTGACTTGCATAGTACGGTGGAGTTCTTCGGATTCACTTGTGGAGAGTAATATTCATTCTCAGATTGTTCAGTATATCTTCAACGAAGACAACCAACTATCCGTTTCGCGAAGCTATGAGCTCAAACGTGACTCTTCGCACCTCACAAGTGACTCGCAGAGACCTGAAAAGAGACGAAGAATATTAGTTGTAGAAGTGGAGGGTGAACCGGTAAGTGGGTATGAAACCCCCATTATTGAATCAAACAATCCTTTTGTTCCCAATAGAGAGTTAAGCAATGACACTGCACAGACAGAAGACTTGTTTGGTTTGCAGGAAGATCTCCTCACAGAAATCTTCAAGAAGATACTTGTATTTCATGATTTTGCAGTCTTTTCTACGGTTTGTATTCCATGGAGATTAGCTTGCTTGAATCTAATATGGTCTTTATATCCTCCCCATCCATGGTCAATCCATTTCCAAGATCAAAACATCCTGAATCGTCTTGATGATGGAAGGTACATATTAGAACGATGGAAGATTCATGAAAGATATTACTATGGTTGTGTAAATGGTTGGATTTTGAACATTGGATCTGCAAACATTCACATTTTCAATCTCTTCTCAAGAATTCAAACAAATCTCCCGATGCTAAATCGTGTTGGTTATCTGCCAATAACCAAACCTAGTGACTGGTGTTGTTATATAGATAAGTTCATTCTTTTCAAAGTTGGTGAGAGTGATGATTTTCAGTTTTTCGCTGTGGCCCTTTTTGGTGCTAGAGGTTTCATTGCTTTCACTGGATCTAAAATTCAAGATTGGATTTGTATTCAAAGTGATGACATGGCTCGTTGCAGAGATGTAATGCTGTTTGAAGAACAATTTTACGCACTATGCGGTAGAGGGAAACTTTTTTGTTGTGATTTTGATAGATCTAATCCCAATGTATCGTTGGTGAGCCAAGAACCTGCAGGATCATTCAGAGCTGATAGATACTATCTGGTGAAGAATGTGGATCATCTTATAGCGGTTTTTCAATACGGAAATGTGGATTCTAGAGGCAAGAGATTTGGCACGGTGACCTTCAGAATTTACAGGTCTGAAGACAATATGAATTGGACCCATATAAGGGAACCAATTTATTTAGTAGGTCGTACATTGTTTATCTCCAATGGAAACTCATGGACAATTGATCCAGCCGAAGTGGAGAATTGCAAAACCAACTCTATCTACTTCGTAGATGACTACTGGTTCTCGAACAACAGGGATAGTCGTTTGATTGGTGTGTTTGACATAGATAACGGAACGATTGAAGACTTTGAATTTGAGATGGATCAGTACCCTCCTAATGATGTGAGTCCATTTTTGTTAACTGACAATGTCGGAGCTTAGCTAATGGAGATCTTCAAAGCGTCAGTTCCGGAAGAAGTCATGAGGTTCATTTTTTAGTCAAGCGTTCTGTTTCATAATGTAAAACATTGAGCATTGTGTGCCTATTGTGTGAAATATTGTCTTAATTGTTTCTCGAATTACAATTAAAGTAATTATGAGATTAGATGCATGTTTTTGAGTGGTTATTAGGGTTTGCATATTAATTTCGGCCTGACTCGATATAATGACATTAAGGGATAACATCAATTTTGAATCCCCCCTTTTTGAAAATTCTTCCTATTTTTGTAATTTATAATTGATACATTTAAAATTTTATTTCACATACTATTTTTTTTAATCAACGAGAAATAATAAAAAGAAGTGGAACAAATATGAGGATATACATCTTTGTACAATTTGTTAGAATAATAAATTGTAAAAGACTCTTGCAATTTACAATTTTTATAACCTCTTGTTTAACATGTTTAAAAATACCTTCAAAAAAAACATGTTTAAAAATATGTCATGTGCGAATGCTACTACATCTTTAGTCTCGAACCACCTGTGGATGAGACAAGTACATTTTGCGGGCTTTGCCGTATCTTACTGAATATGTAATTGGTGGTGGCAACCGGACCAATTCGGGTATATGCGTCTTCTTGTCATTTATTTCGCAGCCAGGCCGGGCTGATATGTGCTTCCTGTAGGTCGCTAAACGGATTAAGGAGCTGATGAGCGGTCATGTGTCTGAGACTCCTAAAAATTGGGGAGCTCAGGTTTATAATATTTTATTATTTCTAATATTAGTGGCTACGAACACCAACTTTTTCTATTTTGCAAAAGCAAAACCTAGCCCTTCAAGTTCTATTAACGATTAATGTAGCCGTAGATAGGATGATGTGCCAGCTTAAATCTAAGTATTTTTAATGAGTTAATTTATGGGTAAAATTAGGCTTATATTAATTTGAGGTTCAATTTTTCTAAATAAAATAACAAATTTTTGCTTAGAGTAATTAGGTATTGAGTAAGATTAAGTCTTAAGTAATTAGGCATGAAATTAATTAAAAACTGTTATTTTATGCATTTAATTTTAAAAAATATATTTTTAAAAAATTAGCAAGATCGGCCAATAAACTGACACGTTGTTATCCATATGCATTGTGAGAGAGGAAGAGAGTAACGATTATGTAAAATTTATTTAAATATATTTAAAACTATATTATTTTAAAAACAAGTGAGCTTTAATCTATAATTAATGGAAAAAATATGTATCAAGTTTATCATTTCTAATATTATATTGAATATTAAAATAAACGTTATAATTTAAAAAGAGTAAGAATTTTGATATTTAAATTGAAATTGTGATAATAGGTTGAGATAGGATAAATTTGGTATGTTTATTTTAAATTTAAACTCATTAAAATAAAAAAAATTATTTTTGAATTTTAAATATATTAAAATTTAAGTCTTAAATCAAATATTGAATTTTTTTCTATTTAAATTGGCTTAAAATGCATATAAAAGTGCTTTCAATTAGATTTACATTATCATTCAAGTTAGATATCTATAATTAAAATTAAATTTGAGTTTAACGTTTTTAATTTAACTTATCAATTTTAAATAAATTCAATCCGAAATTAAATGATTTAAATTTTAAATAATTATTTATTTATTCAAGGTCAAATATATGTAATGTAATATGTGAATTGAGCTTGTGCTAACTAGTATACCTAAAACCCTTACACTTGGCTTGCTTTTGCTTCTGCTGGGTGATCGATGAAGGGCCGAGCAACGAGACCGCGACGGTGGAGGCTCAAGGCAATGATGTAGCATCTTTGACGGCAACGAAGCGTCGACCATGTTAACATTTTAGCATCTTTGACGACAACAAAGCATCGACGAAATGACACATATTTTGATTTTATTTTTTAATTATTTTAATTTTAATTTTAAATAAATTTTTAAGATAAAATTTAAATTTAAAATTTTGATTAATTTATTAAAAATGTTTAATTAATTTATAAATTATTGAAAATATTAAATAAAATTAAAATTGATTAATTTTTTATTATTATATTAGTTATTGTTGTGTTGGAAGTAAAAGAAAATAAGTCTTTAAATAAAACGACGACTCCTTTCGAATGAGTCAGAGTTAGACAGGATAATATTAGACCAAAAAAAAATTTGAACTCACTTTCATTTTGTCCCTTTTTTTTAACCTATTACTTATAGCTTGGGCATTAGTGTTTGAAATGGAGTTTAGGTCACGAGCTTGATGACTGCTTTTTGATATTTAATTCTTTCTCTCGGTTTCTTAGTTTTTTGACCAATTTTTAGCTCCAATCTAGGGCTTTGTCTGTACCTTTTTTATTTCAAGTTCGAACCTTTTTTCTCTGTTTCTATTCCAGTGCCACTCTCTCACTTAATCTTTGCTTATGGTGTTTGTTGGGTTTTAAGTAGATGAAAGGCGAGTGCTTTCTCATCTCGCTTTGTTTGTTTTGAGCGAGTGCCACCATTTTTTAAGTTTTCTCCGTTTGGATGTGAAAAGAGGAAAGTGGTTTTAACTTCAACAAATTCCTTGTCTCTGCACTACCACTACAGCCTTGGTAAACTTAGGCGGCTTAGATTTGTGAAATTTTATGAATGATTACTTGGTTTATCTTCATTATAGTTGGCTATGTTTTCCTTGTTACAATGAACTATTGTTGTAAACATAGATTGATGCAAACAATCGGATGGTTGATGATTTGGTGATTTTAAAAGAACTCTTCACATTCATATCTTCTTGATCATTTTTCTTTTTGCTGAAGTGCTAATCTTTACGCCCTAGATTGTTGAGGTTTCCTTTGATACACATATTTTGGTAAAGATTGTATTTTTATGATCTGATCATTCATGACTTTTAAGAATATGAACAATACTTGTTATAAATAATACTAGGCTACTCCCTATCAAAAGGGAAGTTTGGTCTCAGCTTCCTATGTTTTTTTTTTTTGTTAAGAGGAACGGGGCAGAAGCCCAAATTGAAAAGAACTACAGAGCAGTGTCGCGGGGTAGGGTCACCCCTACAGCATCGGCAAACAGGAGCGACGAGATACCCGCAACAGGCTCTCCAAACCAATGAACACCAACAGGGAGGCGATAGCTATAGGAAGCTAGCCAATCCGCACAGCAATTGGCTTCCCGAAAGACATGGCGCACTCGAACGGTCCAATTGCGATTCAACAGCTCACGAATCGCAGAATGCAAAGGATGATACGCCCGCTGCGTGGGAGTCGTAAAGCTGGAGACCACCAAAGCAGAATCTACAATCAAGTCCACCTGAGTGTAACCATAAAACCACGCCAGCATGAGGCCATGGTAAACCGCCCAGAATTCAGCCTGTAAAGCCGAACAACATCCCAACATAGCACCAAACCCAACCAGCCACTGGCCACCAGCATCCCGAATAAGACCACCTGTCGTCGCCAGGCCAGAGGGCACTGTGGCGGCTCAGCTTCCTATGTTGAGTTCTTCAGAAACTGGTCATGTCAGAGCAGAGTTGTCTACATTAAATGCCTAGGTACATGTGTCTTTTCGTTGTTATGGATGGATTATTACTCGAATTGAGACACGTCTCGATATTAAAGCCACAAGTTTGGTCTAGTTTTTAATAAAAAGATGTAGTGGTTCATCGTTTTGTCTAAGTAACTTAAATAAAAGTCTATAATTATTAGGACAGAACAGCTGTTGGTAGTTTATTTAGGGACGTTCGATAAAATTGGAATGATACATAGCATATTAGCATGGTCCATATGCAAGGATGACACGCACAACTCGAGAAATGGCCACTAGAACTTTGTAGTATATCATGTGTGAGCAAAATTTTGCAGCATATCATGTATATTTGTCATATTATTTTCTCAATAACTTTGTCTTCTAAACTTGCACCACCTAATGAATATTTGTAGCCTTTTTTTTTCTGTTATTATTCTATTTTAATTATTTATTATTACTTTATCCTAAGATTTTTTAATGTATTTAGTTATTTTATTATATTTTTTTATGTTTATTTGACATTTTTTGTAATATCTTCATGTCACAGTTACTTGTGGATCTATTGGAAACAATATTTCTACTAACCGGGGCTAAAACTACATGCTATCAAACCTCTCCAAACCTCTCGTTTGTGCGAGATTCAATTGGGTGTTGATGATGATGATAAGCTGAGAAGCATAACCCAGTCGAACTGGCCTGTCCGATCTGATTTTTATATCATTATCTGTAACCATCACTAAATCACTTCTCACTCTTCTGTCTTCTGCTCAGTTTACTCTTATGTTGTTCACTTTTTTCTTTTGTATTCTACTTTCTTTCTTTATCAAAAGAACCTTTAAAACTTCTACTTCAGTTATCCATTACTTACTCGTATCATGTTCATAGTTATTCTTCTCAAGAAGTTATCAGTTTTAGGAGTGGACGGTGAACCGATAAGTGGTGATGAAACCCCCATTATTGAATTAGACAAAGCTTCTGTTCCCAATAGAGAGTTAGGCAATGACACTGCACAGACAGAAGACATGTCTGGTTTTTAGCAAGAATGCCTTATACAAATCGTCTAGAAGTTACATGCATTTCATGATTTTGCAATCTTTTTTACCGTTTGTGAGGATTGGAGAAGTGCTTGCTCGAATATGAAATGGTCTTTATATCCTCCACATCCATGATCAATCCATTTCCAAGGCCAAAACATCATGAATCATCTTGACGACGGAAGGTACGTATTAGAACGATGAGAGATTGATGGAAGATATTACTACTGTTGTGTAAATGGTTGGATTTTGAACATTGGATCTGCAAACATTCACATTTTCAATCTCTTCTCAAGAAGTCAAACAAATCTCCCAATACTAAGTCCTGCTGGTTACCTGCCAATAACCAAACCCAGTAATTGGTATAGTTATATACAAAAGTTCATTTTTTTCAAAGCTTGTCATAGTGATAAACTTCAGTTTCTTGTTGTGGCTCTTTTTGGTGCTAGAGGTTTCATTGCTTTCACTGGACCTGAAATCCAGGATTGGATTTGTATTCAAAGTGATGACATGGCTCGTTGCAGAGATGTAGTACTGTTTCAAGGACGATTTTATGCACTATGCAATAGAGGGAAACTTGTTCTTTGTCCTTTTGATAGATCTAATCCTTGTGTATCGTTGGTGAGCTAAGAACTTGCAAGATCATTCAGAGTTGATAGATACTAACTGGTGAAGAATGTGCATCATCTCATGGCGATTTTTCAGTACGAAAATGTGGGTTCTAGAGACAAGAGAATTGGCACTAAAAACTTCATGATCTACAGGTTTGACGGCAGTACTAGGTATTGGACCCAAATAAGTGAACAAATTTATTTAGAAGGTCGTGCATTGTTTATCTCCAACGGGAACTCGTGGACAATTGATCCAACGAAAGTGGAGAGTTGCAGAACCAACTCCATCTACTTCGCAATCCGCAGATCATTACTGGTTCTCGAACAATAGGGATGGTCATTTTATTGATTTGTTTGATATAGCTAAAGGAAAGATTGAAGACTTTGAGTTTGAGAAGGATCAATACCCTCCGAATGATTTGAGTCCATTTTCGTTAACTGATAATGATGGAGCTTAGTTAATGGAGATCTTCAAAGCGTCAGTTCTGGAAGCAATCATAAGGTTCATTTTTTAGTCATGTTCAACATGTTTAAAATTATGTCATGTGCGAATGCTACTAAATCTTTAGTCTCAAACCACCTGTGGACGAGACAAGTACATTTTGCGGGCTTGCCATATATTAGTGAATATGTAATTGGTGGTGGCAACCGGATCAATTCAGTTCTTGTCATTTATTTCGCAGCCAGGCCGGGCTGATATGTGCTTCCTGTAGGTGGCTAAACGGATTAAGGAGATGAAGAGCGGTCATGCTGCCGTTCTAGGAAGCCCTAATGTGTCTGAGACTGCTAAAAATTGGGGTGCTCAGGTTTATAATATGCTATTATTTATAATATTAGTGGCTACGAACACCAGCTTTTGCCATTTGAAAAACCTAGCCCTTGAAGTTCTCTTCAATCTACGATGGTACCTCCTGAAAGTTGACTTTGAGAAACCCTAATCAGCTTCTTCATTCGCCGCAACTCTCTGCGCTTCCTTCTTCAGCAGATATGGTGACCCACCTACGTCTTCTCTCATATCTTATTACCACCAAGGCCATCTTTCTATTACCTGACCTTATTGTGCTTCTTCATCAGTTTTCCCAACCATCTTCTTCTCCATTCAAGTTACACAATGGGTGATATAGGACCAATTATTAGGCAATCAATGTAAGATAGGAGATGGGATTGAAGAACTTGCATTAGATTTTCATGGCACGCGTGTGTACAAATTATTATTAATATCTGTCGTGAAACATTGTAGTGGGGTTTCCATTATGTGTAATCTAGTTCTTGTTGACTACTACGTACCTCTTAGTTACGTCAAGTTATTGCTTCTGGGCCTATCAAAGTGTCATAATCTAATCTAAAATCCAGTATTCAAAATAAGGGTCGGGTAAGATCCCCGGATGACAGTCTAAGGCCATCTCCAACCAAGGCACCAAAACATCAAATTTGGTGTTTTGGTGCAAAAAATTCACTCCAACTAAGACACCAAAAGTACACACTGTTGGAACCCATATTCAGATGTCCAACCTCTTACGAAAAAAAACAAACTGGAACCCGAATCCGCGTTGGAAACCTTGACTAATCCGAAAATCTCGATATATTTTTTTTTCTTATTCATCTTAAGTCCATTTTCATACTAATCTGTTTTCATACTCCTTATTCAAGCTCAGTCAAATTAACATCCATTAAGAAGGTCATAAGTTGTTACAAAATTTTGCCTAAAGAGAGACCAAATGAATAGTACCTTTTTTGACCATATGAATAGTAAAAAGTCAACTTCCGACCCTCATAATTTTTCACTCCTAACTCCGATTAGGACATATCATACCTCATTTTAAAGATAACAAGACCCTCTACATTTTTCATGAAGGATGAAAATTTCGATTCCCGCTCTAAAGAGGCGAAAAGCCCTTCCTCAAACCTAGTCAAACTTGTCAAAAATCCCACCTTATACACACTCACAACAATCTGATTTTTCTCTTTTTATTT
>JAOSBP010025022.1:0-10166 GCA_027563825.1 Erythroxylum mucronatum | reverse complement strand
ACGTTGGGCCATTGTTGTTGAAGAAGCAGAAAGAGTGAGCTGTATGGGTTATTTTGCCCGAGGAACAGAATTTACTGTGATGAATAATGTTATTGGATATCTGTTTTCTGTTATTACCTGTTCCAGGTTGAACTTTGTTTTTCATTTCTACAACATTGGAACTGTTAGAAATAATCTTAATAAAACACAATCACAGAGAAAATCTTAAATAGGATCATTTGCATATGTATACAAAAACAAAAAATTAGATACTTGGCTTGTTGATGGAGATCACCAGTTAAAGACAACTTTTTTACAGATTTTCTAATACAGAGGTTTGTGGAAAAAGATACCAATTATTTTTTTGTTCTTTGGTTTTAAATTCAAAAAACCTTAACTACCTTGGGTAGTTATTTAAAGTAAAATGACCATGATACTCCTTATGGGTGTATGTGATTCATTATCTTTCACTCACAAATAATGGGTTTTAATTTAATAAAAAAAATTCTGCAGTGCTCATATTTGTTCAATAATTGGTGTGACTAGCAAATGACGAGAGTACATTATTATATATCTGTTAGAAGTATATGACATTTCGATTAACAAATTGATTCGGGAACTTATGTGTCCTTGAGTAGACATTGTATGCTATACCTTCGGTCATATCTCGTATTTGCACTTTTTTTAATCTCTTTTAGTTTCTTGTGTCATGACTGTATTCAAGTTCTCTATTAAAAAGATGATGGTCATCTATGAATACTTTTTATATGAGTCAATGATCTAAATTAAATGACCTTCTTCTGTTCTCAATTCTCTTTTAAATTAAATTTAATTTGCTTTCTTATCATTATTCCATAGGATCGCATCTTGCATGATCTTTTGGCAATAACCTAAAGTAGCAAATCTTAAATTCAATTTTCAAGAATGAAACAAGAGTCATAAGAGTATATGATGAGGTTCTTCTCAACCTCAAGGGACTCACACAATGTAAAATGAGATCTAGAGACTTACATTAATTCCTTTTGTGATCAGTTGTGCACAAATGATACGAGTCATGTTTTACGGTATTTATCCACTTCGTTTAACTTGAATATCTTTCATTCAAGAAATATCATATAGATGATAGTTCAAACATACTCAATGTTTAACTTGAGTTCACTTATCTACTTAAAAACTATTCAGAACTCACATTTGGCAACGTAAGACAGATAAAGTGATTAATAAATCACTTTGAACTAATTTTCTTGCGGCATTTATGGTTTAAGTTTCTCGCTCTCAATTATCACCTAGATAATAAACTTTACACGTCTTATCTCTAGCGAGCATAAACACTAAAGGTGATTTCCCGTGTGAAATGGTCAATCTATAATCTGTCTCATATACTTGTTATTCATCCCAAAATATATTTATGCAAAAAACATATATATTCATGAATCAAATAATACACATTGTATAATCTTCATTATACACTATATCCAAAATATGGCATTATAATAAGTGACCATACACAGAGAAATATTTATTTGTATATTTCAACATCTACGTAGTCCTAGTGATTTTACATGTCCAATGTATACATCTTTGGAAATTGACTTTGTCATTGGGTCTGCTATCATATCTCACATAGATATATATTTCATGTTCACTTCTCCTCGTGCAACTATATCTTTCACAAAATTATACTTGTTATCTATGTGTTTTGTCTTACAATAAAATTTGGGGTCTTTAGTATAAGTGATTGTAGCTTGACTATCACAGTTGATAGTCACTAGATTAATTTTGCTTTTAGTTACTCACAAATGCACTAAGAATAGATGAAGCCACACACCCTCTTGTATTGCAGTTGAGAATGCTATAACTTCAGCTTCTATTGTGGATAATGCAACGCAAGATTGTTTTTAACTTTTCCATGATATTGCTCAATGGTTTAGTAAGAATACATATCTTGAGGTAGATTTTCTTTCATCTAAATCTCTTCCTAGCTTACATCTGTATGCCCTTATATACATAGATCATTGCCTTGACAACAAAATCCATAGTCCATAGTTCACTTTAGATACCACAATACTCTTTTTACTGATTTCCAATGCGTTTGGCCTGGATTTAATTGATATCTGCCCACCATCCCAACAGCATAACAAATATCTAGTCTTATATACATCATTAGGTATATAAGACTTTCAACTGCAATAGAGTAGGAAACATTCTTCATTTGTTCTCGTTCTTGTGGCGTTAACGGGCAATTTCTCTTACTAAGACCTTCGTTTTTTGCAATAAAATTATCAATTGGTTTGGAATCTTGCATACGGAATTGTTCAAAAATTCTTTGAATATACATCACTTGTGAACGCAATAACAATCTCTTCGAATGATCTCTTGAAATCTTGACTCTAAGAATGTATACCGCTTCACCCATGTCTTTCATTTCAAATTCAAATAATTCTCAATCTTTGATTTGCGTAAAAAATACACAGTCATTACAAGCAATCAATATACCATCCACGTATAAAGATAAAGTCGCAAATTTATCTTTGGATCTCTTAACATACATACAATAGTTTTCATCGATCATTTGAAAATCATACGAAATGATAACGTTATGAAAACGAATGTACCATTGTCTTGAAGGCTGTTTCAGGCCATAAATTGATTTTAATAACCGACATACCTTATTTTCTTGACCTACCCTGATGGAACCTTCAGGTTGTTCCATATAGATTTCTTCATCTAATTATCCATTGAGAAAAGTAGCTTTTTATATCCATTTGATGTAATTCAAGTTTCATACTGGTTACTATAGCCAGAATAAGACGGATTGAAACAAACTTCACAGCAGGTGAAAAAGTTTCCTCGTAAACAATTCCCTCCTATTGTGTATATCCTTTTGCTACAAGGTGTGTCTTATACCTTTCGACACTGCCATCAGCTTTTCACTTTATTTTAAGAACCTACTTGATTCCAATTGCTTTACGCCCTGCAAGGAGGTCAACCAAGTTACATACATGATTGGAGCTTAAAGAAGTCATTTCTTCTTTCATTGCTTTCATCCATTCTTCTTTAGCAGGGCTAGTAAGAGCCTCATTTATATTCCTTAGCTCTTATTCCTCTTGCGGAACAATCATATTAATTTCTCCTTCAATCTCAAAACGTCGTCAGGGAATTATTCCTCAATTACTTTGTCTTAAACCAGGTTCATCATAAACAAATTCATGATTAATTTGATTGCTCCCACTTGGATCAGTTATCATAGAGAACCTTTGTGTGGAATTGCTCCCACTTGGTTAAAGTTCTTCATCTTGATTCCTCATAACATAATCATTATGATCAAGCGACTTATATAACAATAGGTCTTTACCTATTTCGCCTTGCTTGAGAAAATCATTCGCTAAGAATGTTATACATCTTGTGATTCAAATTCAGTTACACCTCCATTACCTTTTTCACCACATATCCTTTTAAGTGTTTTGAGTATCTAATAAAAATATTTTTTCTCCCTCTTAGGCCTAATTTTTCATGTTTGTGAGAGAGATCATGAACATAGGCTGCACACCCCCAAGGTCTAAGACTTGACACATCAGGTCTCCTACCAATTCCCAACTCATATGATGTGCTAGTAACTGATTTCGTGGGCACGCGATTAAGTACATAAATGGCTGCTAGCAACGCATCACCCCAAAAAGTGATTGATAAATTTGCTTAGGCCATCATGGACCTAATCATTTCTAATAATGTCTTATTTCGTCTTTCAGCGACGCCATTTTGTTGTGGGGTTCTAAGAATTGTTTATTGTCTTTCTATTCCTTTCTCATCACATAAAGACTTGAATTTTTCTGACAAGTATTCTTGTCCACGATCAGTTCGTAATGCTTTTATTTTCTTATCTAATTGATTCTCAACCAAGTTCATGTATTTTATGAAACAATCGAATGCTTCTGATTTATGAGAAATCAAATAAACATGATCATATCGAGTATAGTCATCTATAAAGGTGATGAAATAAATTGCCCCACGTCTAGCCCTTACATTCATTGGACCACATATGTCAGAATAAATTAATTGTAATGGATATAAAGCTCGTGTTCCCTTTCCAAATGGCTTTCTTGCTATTTACCAGCTAAACAATGCTCACATATAGGTATATCTATATGTCTTAGATTACCTAAAAGCCCTTCTTTAGCTAATCGACTGATTCGATTTTGACCAATATGACATAGTCTAGCATACTACAACGTTGCATCATTATTGGAATTACTAGATGTAAATAATAAATAACTAATAATATTATTTTCCTTTAACACATCCAGTACAATAAAATCATCACATAAAAAACCATGACCATTATAAATAGATCCAAGATACAAATCCATTCCAATGCCGTGGAAATTTATATTGAAACCAAGTCTAACCAATATCAACATAGATAGAAGATTCCTACGAATCTGTGGTGCAAATAATACTTCATATAGGATGAAGGGTTGATCTCCACGCATGTCCAATTTACATGTGACAATTCCTTGTACTGCAACTCTGGAATTGTCACCTACATAAAGCCATCGACTACCATGTGGGAGCTTACGAAACTCAATGAAGGCATCTCTGTCCTTTGTTACATAGTTGGTTGCTCCTGAGTCTGCAATCCACAAAGGATGTGATTCAGTTAAAAAAACAGAACAAGAAACATTCACAGAACAAATGTTTGTACTATAAAGTTGTACTTTCTTAGGCTCGGTACAATCTCGAGCAAAGTGACCCTTATGACCACAATTATAGCATTTCACATGTTTCATGTTCTTCTTTTTAAAGGGGCGCTGTCTCTTTCCCAGTTGGTCCCATTTTTTCTTCTTGGATTTATGAGGAGAGTGGTTGATTTTCTTATTCTTCTTCCATTTATATCCACTATGATGCTTGTGTTTCTTGTTCATAGCTCCATGTGAGCTAGAACTAACTGTATATGCCTCAGAAGACATCTTTGAGACTTCAAGATGCTCTTCCTCCAAGATAAGATGCCTTGTAGCATCTTCTGTTGTCTTGATGTTTTCATTATGAGTTAGGTGCATCTTCATACGCTCCCAACTCTGAGGCAGTGAACGAATCACATCTTACACTTGTTGTTCATCAGAAAGCTCATGACCAACATCACTTAACTCACTTACCATGTTGGACATTTTCCTCAGATGCTTTTGCATTGTATCATCTGGGCGCTTCTTATAAGTATCAAACTTAATTGTAAGTGACCTCACTTTAGTCACTGAAGCACCTCCAAAATGAGCAACCAATGCGGACCATATGTCCTTTGCAGTGTTAAATTTACGGAACTCTCGTATGATATCATTATCCATGTAACATCCCACCCCCGATGGGAAGGGTAGAATAGTAATTTGGAAAGGGCTGAGAGTGTTTAGGATTGTTTTGAAATATTCATGCGTACCCTTACACATGAATAGTGAAATTTGCACATGAAAATGACTGTACATGCATTCATAACATTTCCCGATGTATGTGCCTAAATGTGATTTTGTTGTGGAAAATGTAGTTTTGTGCTTGAAAATTTAATTAGAGTGAATTGTTATGTGTTTTATATTTTTGGAGAAATTTGGAAATTTTTCTAGAATTTTTCGGAGAAAATTTTCGGACCGAAAAATCGTCAACTGACGGACTGATTGGTTTTCGGTACTGGAAATGACTGTCCATTGACACTGGAAATGATGACTAGGTATTTATGATTTGTATGTTAGATAAAATGGAGATAATGGGAAATGAGCAAAAGTACATGGTTCGATAAGGCAGATATAGATAACTAGAATAGACTTGGATTTGAAATGTGAAAGTTGTGATTTAGAGCATATAGCTTGGATACTGTGATTACATTTCTTGATGATTCTGCGTCTATAATTCGAAATGGATTGAGCTTATACTTATGGATGAAAAAAAAGGGGAACATGACGTTACAAGTGATGATACGTGGTACATGAAGTGTAATATGGAGAAAGTTAGAAATGCGCCTAGGATTGGATTATATGTATGCAATACAAAACAATTTGTAAAGTCAACAGACTGTAGTAATTTGTACTTATGAAAAGGGGCCCCCGTGGACATTATATTCATCGGTGATTGTGTATGTTAATGATTTTCCGCATAGTGTATGTTTATGTTTTTAAAACAAATTATACTGAGTTTTGACTGAGTGATGTAGCACGCCACCCTCGCAGGGCACGGATTCGGATATCACCATCGATGTCGGGTTCGGTCAGCTGGAACTGAGGGATTTAGATAAATTCTTGTATAATTTCTTATGTATGTAGCATGTTATGTATACAGAGATGTAAACTCTGATTAGTTTTTGATAATGTATATTTATGGATGTTGTAAAGCTACAATGTACATATTGTTTAAGAAATGAAATGATGAATTTGGGTTTTAGCCATGGTGATTCTTATGTTTTAATTTATGATGCCATAAGTAAGTGAAAGTGATGTAGTTGGAGCACCGCTTCCGCTGGGCATGTACTCGAATGTCAGAATGACGTATGGGCACAAATTTCTGATAGGAGTGGGGTGCCACAGCTACAGTCTATAAAGATCTAGTTATCCAAGGACTTCTCTATGAAGGATATAGGAGAACCAACCTTTATTCTCGGAATAAAGATCTATATAGATAGATCAAAAAGGTTGTTTGGATTGTCCCATTCCATGTACATAGATAAAGTGCTAAAGAGGTTTAGCATGGAGAATTTCAAGAGGGGATTCTTACCCATTTCTGATAGGAGTGGGGTGCCACAGCTACAGTCTATGAAGATCTAGTTATCCAAGGACTTCTCTATGAAGGATATAGGAGAACCAACCTTTATTATCGGAATAAAGATCTATATAGATAGATCAAAAAGGTTGTTTGGATTGTCCCAATCCATGTACATAGATAAAGTGCTAAAGAGGTTTAGCATGGAGAATTCCAAGAGGGGATTCTTACCCATATCGCATGGGATTTCTCTCTCACAGAGAATGTGTGCAAAGACATAAGAAGACAGGGATGAAATGGATTGTATTTCATATACTTTGGCAATTGGATCAATCATGTATGCGATGTTATGTACTAGACCAAATGTTTCTTATGCTTCGAGCATAACGAGCCGATTTCAGTCTAATCCAAGTGAAAGTCACTGGATGACTGTGAAAAATATCTTAAATTATTTGAGAAGAACTAAATATGTTTTCTTGGTCTATAGAGGAAATGAATTGAGAGTTCAAGGATATTCAGATGCTAGTTTCTAGTCAGGTCCCGATGATAGTAGATCGCAGTCAGGGTACATCTTCATTCTAAATGGTGGTGCGGTAAGTTAGAAGAGTTCCAAACAACCAACCATTGCAAATTCAACGACCGAAGCAGAGTACATTTCAGTGTCAGAGGCGACAAAGGAAGCATTTTGGATCAAGAAGTTCATCACTAAACTTGGGTTCCTAGCATTGTTGAGCCTATAGTATTGTATTGTGATAACAACGGTGCTATTGCGCAAGCAAAGTAACCCAGGTCTCATCAACGGTCCAAACATGTACTCAGGAAGTTTCACTTGATCAGAGAGATAGTGGAGCGGAAAGACATAGCATTGGAGTGAGTTCCCACAGATGAGAATCTAGTAGATCCTCTTACTAAGTCATTGCCTCAAAAGAGACATGATCAACATATGGATGGATATAATACTAGATTCATAGGGGATTGGCTTTAGTGCAAGTGAGAGATTGTTAGTTTATGCCCTTGCAACCAATTAATTAGATGAAAATTAATGTATGACATTATTTTAATTAATGAAAAGGCTTTATTTATTTTTATGTATTAATTTAATTAATATTTTATATTTTAATACTAAAGGTAAAATCCTTGGAATAATTACTGTGTAATTGAAATTATGATGAGATCTTAATGCTGAGATTTAATTTACACTATGTATTATTCCTAAATATTCCTAGTTGTAGTTTCATCAAGACGAGATATTGTTGAAACGGTAAAACTAGCACATTTATGTTTCTTTCTTATGAAGAAAGTAATTGATCTAATAAATCAAAGTATAGAGATACTTAAACTAATGTGTGGGTGATTATTAGAGAATAAGTTACTAAACTGACCCGATTATGAGAATTCCAAATGGAATATTACTTATGTGTCTATGGATTATCTCATAATGATAGTTGTATAATTGATCCTCGAACTTAAGATTACTAAGGTAGCTTGTGTGAGAATTACTGTGCTTTGATGCTACTTATGAATCGTCCTAGGATAATTCAGTCAGTAGTAATTGGATAAAATATGAACCAAATGGAGGTAGTTGAGTAAATCAAAATAGGATTTGTCACTCTAAAATAATTAGAGAGAATATTCTACTGTTCTTGATTAGTAATGATTTATGGAGTTCTCTAACCAAAGTGAATTGACATTTGAAAATATATTTTCAAATTTCAATTATAAATCAATTACTAATTAGCAAGAATGAACATGATTGGATGATAAGAGTAGACATTGTATCCATACTATGTCTAATTAGAATATTGAATGACGAAATGATTAAATTATACATCATAGCCATGCATGGACAGGTTAAGTTAATCACTTTGACATTCCTGATATTTGGGTAATCATGACATGTTGTTAGACGTCAATCATAATTTATGATTATGAATTGTTTAATTAGAGAATTAAAGATAAATTAAAAGATGTTTTAATCTTTTAATTTATCTAATTCTAATTATGAATTAGAATTGTAATTGTAATTGTAATTTATAATCATTGTCAATTTATTAGGAACCTAATAGGCCACACATCAAAGAGCAATTTGTGAAAGAAAAATCAATTTAATTAAGTTGGACTTAATTATAAAGTTTGAAAATATTTGGGGATCAAATATGAGATATTTGATTTTATTAAAATTAAATTAATTTGACTTTGATTTTGATTTTAGTTTTAATTTTAATTCTAATTATAATTAAAGAAATTTAATTTTAATTAAAGATAATTATGATTTTTATTTAAAAAAGGAAAAACATTTTAAAAGCTAGTACTTTGTCTCATTCCTCTCAAAATGTTACTTTGTAAATACTATCAGAGGCTGGATATTTGAACAGCTCGTAATTGATTAATCGGAAAAAAATTCAAAAGTTTTTCAACAGAAAGA
This sequence comes from Erythroxylum mucronatum, assembly GCA_027563825.1. Lineage (NCBI taxonomy): Eukaryota > Viridiplantae > Streptophyta > Magnoliopsida > Malpighiales > Erythroxylaceae > Erythroxylum > Erythroxylum mucronatum. The sequence goes on along the minus strand of JAOSBP010025022.1, from coordinate 1,027 downwards.
TGAATAAGGTACAATTTCTAATTCAATTTATATTTTCTTCAAGTTTATTTTATTATTGAGATCTGCTCGGATCCGTAAAAAGTTTTGTTTTCCATTATGCCCGTGATTTGATGACTAATGGATTTCAACACATAGAACTTCTAGTAAATTCATTTCTCTTGCTTTTGCACTTCATCAAAGGTTAACATACCTCGACTTGCTTAATGTGTTTAGGTTAGTATTTAGCCTTGTCGAAAATGAAGGAATAGAATTAGATACAAAGGTTAACATACCTCAACTTGCTTAATGTTCTTTTCTAGTTATGTCGTATGTTGTAACATGCCAACTTGTTTAGCTCGTGGGTGACTCAGCAGCATCTGAGGCCTACTTCACTTCTAGTATGTCCTTGTTTCATAGCACCTATTATAATTGTTTGATTCTTTCGACATCCAATTTCCATAGATGTTAATAATGGCCCACTCTTAGGGATGGAATACTAATCTAAAGAAAGCTTAAATATTAGAATAGAAGAATTTAGTAAGGATATAACACTTTCCATCAATCAAATTTAATTTTAATAGTTGTCAGATTTAAAACTTTTTTTTAATAAATAATATAGACATCCAGGTGGGTCTCCTGAGCACTCAGTAGCTGGCAATTCACCTTACTGATTTAATTATGGAATGGTTCGTTCATTTGCATCTCTAGCATTATACGTCCATATGTTATTATCTTGAGCCGATAAGACTCTTATCACTTTTCTCAACAAAAAAAAAAAAAAAGACTCTTATCACTTAGGCTGCGTTTGGTAAACAGCTTATAAGCTGTTTTTCAGCTGATTGACCAATATTTAGAGGTTTAATTGTATTGAAAAATTATTTTGGTGTTTGATTATGAGCTGGTTGGGTTGGCTGATTCAACCCAACCAGCTCTTTTATAAAAAGCTCCAACAGGGAGCGTTTTTAAGCAAGCAGCTGAAAGAGCTGTTTGCAATGACAATAAAACCTCAGGAAGTTGACTACTGGCGGAAGGGGTTGGGGCAGTTCAC
>JAOSBP010024926.1:0-10171 GCA_027563825.1 Erythroxylum mucronatum | reverse complement strand
AGTCAATGATAGTAATATATATAGAAGCCTTGAAGATTAAGTTAATCAGTTATTATGAGTGTACATATGATAAAGTGGTTGCTTTGGCGAATGATGTTATGGTGTATGGATATGATATATGTTTGGACAAGTATGAATGAATGAGTATGGAACGAATCAGATGTGAATATTAAAAAGACCAATAATTTACTTACTTGTATAGCTCAAATTCCACCTCAATATATCAAGTCTACTTTGCCTCACATGCATGCAAGATCATCTCAAGAACAAGGTACGAGTAGGATGGTTTCAACAAAGACAACAAATGAAACCATGTTTTGCTTCTATAACTATCTTTATGAAGGATTCTAGCATAGATTTTTGGTATGGCAATTGAACACAAATTGGGCAAAACACAGAGATGTGAAGGGGAAGAACATTTCAATAGTGAAAAGGAGAAAGAGAGAGTTTCAGCAGAAGCAATAAGAGAAGAGGTTCTGCCATGTGTGTGTTGTGGTGTGAGTAGAGAGGACACTTGTCAAGTGCCTAGGCCAGCTACATGTCCTCTCCTTAGGCTGCCATTTGTCACATAGTTCTTAGGCCATTTGTCACTCAATTCCTTAAGCCATTTGTCACTCAATTCCTTAAGCTATTTGTCACTCAATTCCACTGCCACATGTCACTCATTTTATAGGCTTAGTCATCCTAATTTTTCATATGTCAACTTATCTTGCTCCTTGAAATCTTTCCTAGTCTAAATGAACATTTTAATTCATCAATCTTCCAATTGTAACAATTAACTCCAAATTACTAATTGAATTCCATCAATTCTTTTTATTAGCAAATCAAAATATAAGACATTAGAAAAGCACAATCATATCTCAACCATTTAGAAACTTTCATACCTCGGAACATGTAAATTAAGTGCAATTTTTTCTAAATCAAAATTCATGTGTGTATATGCTCATGTTATGCATATGAATGAATGTACAACATTCACTCATGTTACTAACACTCTAATCCCTCAATATGTTAGGAAACTGGCTATTACAATATAAGTATAAAAGATCAATAAAAATTCATCAAATATGAGGTATAAATATAATCAAATAAGAATCTATCATACCCCATTGCTTTAGAGAATCAGAAGATTAATGACACTAAGCGAAATTGTTAGAGAAGTGCTTTAAAGGCAATCACCATTAGCACTTATTGTAAAAATCTTTATGATTAATAAAAGGCAATTTTGTTAATTTCATGTTCATGTTCTTTATGAATTAATAAGGATTTTAAATCAAATTAATGACGTCCTTAATACATTACATAGCATTAAGGAAATCATGATGAGATTATGATAATGAGATTCCTATCATGTGTAACTATGTTAGTATCTAAATTATCCCTAATCATAGGATTAATGAGACGGGACATTATTAATCTAGACAGAATAACACATGTTATACTCCTTGATTGGATCAAGCAGTGAATCTCATAAGCTGTAAGCATGAGTTGTTTAGAGTTAACATGTGGATGCTTACTAAGCGTAGTAAGGACATTAATTGACCTACCAAGAGGCAATCATATGGATAATCTACTCTAGTGTCAATGTTAGTCTCATCATAGCAATGGTGCAAATACCCTTAAACTTGAGGTGCTCAAGGATATCTTAGATATTGATCCTATACTTTGACTCCATTCCTCGTTGTCTCTCAGAGGTTGCTCATAGGGTGGTGATTGGGTATAGTTTGAGGTATTCGAAGGTAATTGAGTAGCCAATAAAAGATTCATCACTCCTGATAGATGATACCCACAACCTCTTGTCGGGGTCATTACTCGGCAATCTCTGGCTAGAATGGAAATGTTATGAAGATCGTCTTTAGTGATATATCCAATTGAGTAATGAGCCTTGGGGATAAGAACTAACATCTCTTGGGCTAGATGTGACGTAGTTAGTTTAGTGGGGGAGTTGACATTTTAACCATGCTCTGAACAAAGTGGGGTATAGATGGTGAAAGGACACATTGAACGGGAGCATTGCCTATCTAAGGGTTCGTAGTCAAACCACTAATTTTTGGTCAATTGTGGTTCATGATGTGTTGCTAGATACCTCTCATGACTTGCTTAAATTAAGTGTTAATTCAAGTGGCCAACATAACTAAGAACCTAATAGGTCACACGCATTGGATATGTAAAGAATGAGGAAAATAAGCTTGGGTAGTGATCCAAGATATGAGAGAATTTTTCGGGATTGTATCGCTATATGATCATGGTAGGAAACGTTGCAAAGAAATCAAAGAAAGAAAGTGTTGCATAACTACCAGCCTGGAAAGTTTCCAGATTTCCAACAAAAGTTTCAAGCCCCATTATTCCTCCATTCATGATGGGGGGTTAGAGGAGGCCAAACTTTGGCAGAAACTCACTCATTTTCGTGCATAGTATTGTAAGAAAACTAGTGAGAAATGTGAAGAGTTTATCTTATACACACTTATTCTCTAAACTATTTTGTCAAGAACATACTTCAAAGCTAGCACTTTATGTTTGTTCTAACCATTCTTCCTAAGAGATTTCAGGCTTTACTCTTTATGTGGATATCATTAGAGATGTCCTCCTTTGGTTGTTGTGGTTTACAAGAACTTAAAGAGGTGAAGACAATGAAGAACGAAGGAGTTAGTAAGGTACACATCTTAAGTTCATTTTGTTATAAATCAAACAACCAAATCAAATAAAAAACAATAATTGACAATTAACACTTAGCGAAAACAATAATGAACAATGATTAAAAATTTCATATTAAAATGAATAATAAATAATGAAAATTGATTGATTTATTGAACAATGATAGCACACCTTAGAAGTCAACCTAGTGAGTTAGCAAAAAGAGAGAAAGAAAAATTATCTATATTTAATGCTAATGTAACCAATTACTATTTATCGAATAAATAGTTCTAGATGATCCTAGGGTTAATTACTCTCTCTTGAGTTATAATTGAACCCTAAAGCATTAACCCTAATCAGATTATGGAAAGTTGTAATCTCTCAATTAACAACCTATCCAAATCCTAATAAGTACTTAAGTTCTCTAGTGAACAATTGGAAACCTATACGTGATCTCTCTATGCAATATTTACCAACCTGATTTAATTATGAATATATTAAATTACCTATCTCTCATTATCCAAATTTAATAGTTTTGTCTCGATTCACCCTCTCAGTTTATTATAGAGATATGAAGTGAACAATTAAACCACAATTATTTCAATAAAAACATAAAACAATCAGATTTCATTAAATCAAAAATAATATTCCAAAGGTGAGTATATAACATCAATTAACAATTCAATTCTATCATCAAACTATATAACCCAATTCTACAATCAAATAAAACTAAAATACATAAATAGAACTCGAATGGATGATGGGAGGTTGAGACTTTATAAAGCTTCTTATTCTAGGAAGCACGTCGAGTTTGCATCATCTTCCTCTTATCTCTTCCTTCTTCTTTTTCTCAATCTCTCAAAGTTCTTTCCTTTAGGGTTTCGCTGTGGTGGCTGATCAAAAGCTCCCTCATCTTTTTTTTCTCATTCTTTTTATACTTGATGTGTTTGTGGCAGCCCTAGCTTTTTTTTTGGGGTTAAAAAGGTCAAAAAGAATCCTTAAAATTTGACTTATTTGCGTGTCTGCCTAATGCAAATCATGATCGTGGGCCATATGTAAGCTCTATGTCACGATCGTGGCAGGAAGGCCACGATTATGGGCCAAGTTTGATGCTTCTGTCACATTCGTGATAATTTGGCCATGATCGCGGGTTGTCTTCTCTCGCTTTTGTCACGATCGTGGCTGATGGGCAACGATCATGGCCCGTTGTTTCGGTCCAAGTCTTTTCAAAACTTCTTGACTCTTTGCTATTGACCCTGAAACACTAACAAACATATCAAGGTATCTGAAAAGCATAATAATTAAGCTCAAATACTTATCCTAACCCATAAAAACACTTGATCATAAATAATTCACAAACTAACACAATTCTACCAAAAACACATACTAAACAATTGAATAAACGGTTAAACACATATCAACTATATCCTAAAACATGATGCATTTCACACTTATCAGGGTCAACATCATCCTCTTCTTCTTAAGCATTAGCTTCCTCCTTTCCTCCTACATTGACCTCCTCTCCATTCTATACTGTTATTGCATTCATGTTTTCCTCAACACCTAGTTCATTAATGCATTGGAGGGATGCCTTTATCTTAAAAAAAATTGTATAAAGACATTTGCAAGATGTTGATAATCCTCTAGTTTTCGATCATATAGAATTTCATATGAGACACACTCATTGATAGGTGTAGATTGCATTATATTTTTGTCGGTAATTTGGTGTGTATTTAGTGATTAATTTGATTGTTTAGTGTGTGTTTAGGGGAAGAATTGTGTTAGTTCATAAATATTTATGTTTTAAGTGTTTTTTGGGTGAGAACATGTATTTGAGCTTCAATTATATATATATGAGATGTTGTGATGAGTTTGTTAGTGTTTTAGGGCATTCAGAGGAGTTTCGAAGGAGGCCCGAACCAAAACACAGAAGCACCAACACAGGCCCGTGATAGAAGCTTGAGCATAGGACCATGATCATGGGGAGTTAGCCATGATCATGATAGAGAGCAGGCAACCTAGCCACGATCGTGCACTAAGGGTGACAATTGTGGCCTACATATAGACAGGCGAGGGTCGCTTCTAGATTTGAGTTTTCAAGGGACATTTTAGCCATTTCAGGTTTCAGAAAGACACTTGGGTTACTTTAATTGGAAAATACTATAAAAGCATTATGAGGTAACCCTAGAAGGAGCTTTTTGAAAATCAGCCTAATCTGGAATCCCTAAATTGAGAGAGAAAGAAGAGAGAGAGAAACAAAGAAGAAGAAGAAGAAGAGGGTTCTGATGCCGAAGCTTCCCAAATTAGAAGATCTCTTGACGTCGCTGCTTTCCTAAATCATCCAACCTAAATTTCATTTCCTCCCCATTCCCCTTTTTGTTCATGTAATGTGTAAGGTTGAGAAGGTTTGTATGGTTATGGATTTCGAGTTGTTAACGATGTTCTAACTTTCCTTTAGGATTTTGCTTAGATTTAACATTAATCTAGTTTAGTTGTGGTTATTTGGTTTGGGTGTTATGATTGATTAATGTATTTGCATGTTTCGGTAACAAACTGAGAGGGCGAGCCAAATAAAAATGATTAGATTAGATTAATAAGATTCGGGCGATCTAATTGACCACTTAATCAATCTAGTCGTAATTTCATAGAGAGAGATCCCATACGAGACTCGATTGTTTATTAGAGGGCTTTAGAACTAATTAGAATTATAGGTAATTTGTGAATTGAGAGATTGCAAGTCCATAATTAGATTAGGGTTTACAATTTAGGGAATGATTATAACTCGAGACAGAGTAATCAACCTTACGATCGTCTAGAACCGACATCCCATAAACATATAAATGGCTAGATTAGCATTAATGATAGGTAAAATCCCCTCTCTCATAACTTGATTAATTCTCTTGACATATTTCCATTGTACATTATTTGTTTGTTGCTAGTTTGTTTGATTTAGATTATTTTTCAGTTTATTATTCAAATTGGAGTCCTAAATAAAGCACAACCTGAATTAAGTGGTGCCTAAACACAATCTCTGTGGGACGATATCCACTTTTTACTACAAGTAACGACCCGTATACTTACGATTTTTAGCGTAAAACAAGTAGTTTGTTTTGCAATCAACAATCATTCCATATAAAGTTATAATGATTTCTCCACTTAAGCCTGTGAGTATTCCCATGTAGGGTATCTTAAACTCAGTTCTCCAAATGAATTAGATGCCTGTATAAATAGTTTGATGTTTCATATTTATGATTAGGGTGATTACCCCAGAAAATGCCACAATACAACATGTATATTGGTTGAGCTTCCAAAACTACCATAAAATTCATGGCATACTATAAACCCCATAAGAAAATTGCCCTCTCTATCTCTCTATTAAGTTGAGTGGCTATAATAATGAATATCTAAATCACATAAACAAGCGACTTACAAGATCAAGACAAAGGGCTCTAAAGAAAATTAATAAAAATAATAGAAAACAAAGAAAAATAAATGGTGAGATGAACAAAAATTTAGCTTTCCTAATAACTTAGTCCCTAACAACGATGCTAAACACTTGGTAAACTCTCATGCAATGTATATAATTCAATTCATAAATTATACAGAATTTCCAAAGCAAACACACTTATTATTCAATAGTATAGGGCTTTTCCGATCATACAAAGACAAAATACTAGTAATGTCTCTTTTCCTATTATCTAATTGAAAATTAAGGTGAATTTGATAATTTATATTTAAAATATAAGAAAATATACTAAAAACAATTCAACACAATCAAAGAAACTAAGGTAACCAAAGAGGGAAAAACCAACCAATAAAATAATGGTAACTGGACTTCGAATACCCCATAGGATTTCTCATACAATTATGATTTCATTAACCAATTTATTCTAAAATTCACTAGACTATGGAAATTCCTAAAATATGTTAGTATCTTTATCAAGACTATTAAGACACGAGTTTAGGTTGATTAATTAAAATCTCTTTATAATTAAAACCCTTATAATTGCATTATTCCATTTATGAATTTCACTGTTAGGTTTGACCCTAATTCAAAGGATTTATGTCAACCTACCTATAGGTTTGCATGCAACTCATTTCAATTATTTTAGATTTATTCGTAAATTTGAATACTTAATCTCAATTGTATGAAAATATATATGAAATAATATGCTAATAATATTAATTTAAGGATAATGAAGAATATATAATTGAATCATAATAAAACTAAAGAATAAATTAAATAACATCAAAATCACTTCAAGGTCTATCCTAGGGTCAATTTAATCTAGATACCAAAGGGTCAATTTAGAAATCCTAAAAACTTGATTGGAATCTTTTAAGTCTCCAAAAACTTCACTAAATACTTATTAAAATCCGCTTTAAAGTGGTTTACTTGGTTGTCTTTTCTCTTTCTTTTATTGTTCTAGTCTTTTTTTTTTGGTATTTTATGCTCCTCCCTTCTCTACCGCTCAATCTTATCTGTCTAGTTTTGAATTTCAAATACAAAAGAGACAAATGGGCATTAACATAGGACTGTTGATGATCGTGTAGCTCGAATTTAGAATGTAAGGGTTTCCAAAGCTAACATGTGCATAAACATGGACATGTTACATTAACATGGCCTTCTCAAAATTTTAAATGGTTATGTTGCCAACTTACACCGATGTGTACTCTAAGAAATCCTCAACACACTTCTAAATTCTTACTTAATAACTCAATCTAAGCAACTCCGAATCGCTCTAAACTTTTCTGAATTTGTTCCTTTTTTCTCCAAAAGAGTTAATTAAACTTAGAAACAATATATGAACAACTTAGGTACTAAAACCAATAAGAACACTCAAATATATAAGCAAAATTTATTAAATAAGGGATAAAAAATGACTAAATCATCACTTATCACCTTCTCATCAAAACAATAAATCCATTAGTAGTAATTATATTTAGTTATCATTAAAGCAATAGTTGGAGCATTCCTTAATTTAACATATTTTTCATGATCTCATTAACTTAGATTAGATATATTCTCTAAACTGGCGAGACTTCTTAAACATTAGAATTACACTCTCTTAAGTTATATCCATATACTTTTTAGTTAGATAAATCATATCTCTTCCATTACTAACTCCCTTTTAAATGTATTGCATTCTACGAAATCTTATGAAATATTTTAACCTAACACCAAGAATATCACATTAGTCTTTCTTGAGCTCTTTGTTCAACCTCCTCTACCTAAGCCATGGTCTACTTATAATTAAGCATCTTCTTTGGTTATACAAGTCCTTTTAGTTGATTAACCATTATCTACGAGTCTAACTTGATTGTAAAATTGTAGATATGGAGATGTTTTGATAATATCAAATCATAAAGAAAGGCTTTCAATTTGGTTTATTATTAGAGGCTTGAAACATTTCTTTTTAAAATATTTAACTTGAATATCATATAGGCCTTAAAAGGGAAACTCCTATATCACTTCTATCTTCTTCAAATGTAGCATCAACATAGATTGTCTACATAGGTAATGGTTCTATAAGTTCTTTATTTAGTTCAAAACTATTTGTGGGAATTGTATATTAAACAATGAAATGAACTAGAACTTGAGACTTATTCAAAGTTAGTGATGTAAACTTTATTTCAAACTTAATAAGGTGTATCAACCATTTCAACATTTGGTTATATAACTTGAGTTTATGTAATACTTTTCTTAAGTGCAGGTTTACTATAAATTTGGTTACATATGATTGGAAGTATATTTTTGGTTTTTATAGACTTAACAAGTGCTAAAATATATTTCCCCATTCTTGAATATCACATTTCTAGACCTTAAAATATTTTGTTCATATAATATATTGGCTTTTCTCTTTTTACTTCTTCATGTACTAAGATAGAAATTAAGGCCCTTAGGGAAGAAAAATGTAACGATAAAGATCTTCATTAAATTTTGGCTTTGTTAATAAAGAAGAAATTTGCAAGGAGCACTTCAATTCTTCTAATTCCCATTGGCACTCATACATACTTAAACTTTTTAGCCTGCCTAAGAATTTCAAAAAAAGGGAGGTATCTCTCTGCATACCTAAAAAGGAAATAAATTAAACTTCTTATTTTACCTATTAAGCTTTGAGTTGCCTTGAGCATTTGCGGAGGCCTTTACAAGTTGGCCTTTATCCCTATTGTTGATTTTTTAACTCCTTAAATAGTAATGAGATTGAATATAAAAAATTATCAATAAATTTGCCACTATACCTACTTATGAGAAGATAAAGAAAAGAACTAAATGGGCCATAATCATGAAATAAGTTTAGGTCTAATTGTAAAATAGGAAAAAAATTTATACATCATATTTTACACACTAAGTGGTTACTTAAGTGTGAATTTTTTGTGTGTAAATTTGTGAATCTAAAAAAAAATTATGTGCGAGTTTAAAAAACATGCTAAAGAAAAGAAATAAAATATATGGTTAAATGTCTAGAAATATATGGTTTGACGTAAGAATTAAATAAAAATAATTAAATATGCCTACAATGTACCTTAGAGTTTAAATTTAAACAATATTGAATTTTGGTTTTAAAAGGATGAGGTTTTATTTTTATGAAAATGAAATTTGAAAAATGATGAAATAAATAAAATGGAAATCTTAACGAAATAGAAATAGGTTAATATTGTAAAAGCCTTTATTAAAAGGATGAAGGTCACTAAAAATAAAATACTAAACTTTTACAAAGGATTTAATTAAATGATTTATTTGAAACAAAAACAAAATGATTGAATTTAGTCTAAATATTCTTCATTCATACCTCTTTTTTGGGCCATACATTCAGATAAACAAACATAAAAAAAAAGAATGAGATAAGGATTAATTTTAGGACTTAGGCTAAGAATTAGGTATATTCATACCAAAAGTTTGGACCCAATTTATTACAAAAGTAAATTGTGGGATTGGGTTTATTCAAACTAAAGCCTATATAAGTTTTTCATATGCATGCATTCTAAAAGAAGATTATTAAGTTAATAATAAGTGAAACATACAATAAAATACTTACCCGCCTAAAATATTTAAACACATAAATATTATAGAAGCTAAAAATTTGACCTAGTTTTTATTATGTTTCCGTAGATGTCTAATTGGGCTTAAATCAAAACAAATTTATTGTATACCACTGCTTACTTTTAGCCTACTTATTGAAATATAGTGAATAAATCATTAAATGAATTTGATTGGTCCATTTTCAACTTTAATAAAGGAAAATATTTCAAAATGCTATAAAAAGACTAAAACTATGTTTAAAAGGAACCTAGGAATGAATTAAACAACATCTACAACAATATAAGATAGGTAGTTTAAAGGACTTGATTTTCGATATGTAAGGTTCCGATTATGCATCTCATACATAATATATATAAAATATACACAACAGAAAATAAAATGGAACCTGAAAAAAAAACTCATATATATAGATATAGAAAACAAAAACATGAAATGTAAGATGTTTACATACCTTTCCGATGATCTCCTTCATTCTTTAATCTTCTCCGCGTT
>JAOSBP010024909.1:0-10173 GCA_027563825.1 Erythroxylum mucronatum | reverse complement strand
TTTTATACTGGTTCACCCCAAACCGTGGGCTACGTCCAGTCCTCAGATAACCTTCTGAGATTTCACTATCTCTCGAATGTTTACAAGTATTCTTTCACTGAGCCTCTTCAGGTCTCTTTACAGTCAGTATTCTTTTACACTTAGCATCCTCAGGCTATCTGTAGCACTTTCAAACTTGAAAAGTGAATAGAGCTTTTTACAAAGAATATTGCTCTAACAATTATCGCACAGTACTCTCTCTCTTGAGTTCAACAGTATACAAAAATGTATCTCTCATGTGTAGTATCTTGTAAAAATTGTAAAAGTATGTTCTTCAACTCCGACTCCTTATTTATAGCTGCTTCTTGATTCTTTAAAGAAATGGTTAGTCAGTTGAAATCTGTAACTTCCTCAGACTGATGCTTTCATTTGCTTTTCGCTTTCGTCTGCTTTTCGCTAATCTTCCGTCTGATTTTTGTAAAGCGTCTGTCTGCTTTTTCTTCCGCCTACTTTTCGCTTTTGTCTGCTTTTCGCTAATCTTTCGTCTTATTTTTGTATCGTCTGATTTTTATAAAGCTTCTGTCTGCTTTTTCTTCCGTCTGATTTTTGTAAAGCGTCTATTTGCTTTTTCTAAGCTTCCGTCTGAATTCTGCTTCGTCTGATTTTTGTTAAGGTATTTTTCAACTGCTTTTCATTTATTTATTGCTTTGTTTGTCATCAAAATTATTTAACTTCGTAAAGTCAGTTTTGACTTAACATTCTCCCCCTTTTTGATGATAACAAATACTGATTGAGAACTATGAAAAGCTCCTTACAAAAATATATCAACAAAATTACATATACAAGAAATTCTACTCTAATGTCTTTTCTTCTTCTCTTCACTTTTGCTTCACTGATCCCCCTGATATCAATTTCTTTTCTGCCTTCCTTCTCCCCTATTTGTTATAAATCAAAACAAAATTATTCAACTTCGTAAAGTCAGTTTTGACTTAACATCTTGTTGGCTACTAATGTCGATGTTAGATGGGATGGTCCTTTTATCTCCCTCAAAAGCAAACTTTATGTCACTTGGAATTTGAATTCTTCTCTCTACAATCCAAGGTCGGATAATGAATAAATAGTCAATCCATCCCTAATATTACATTCAAATCTGTTACAGACAGTAAGATAAGATTCATTACTAATATCCTACCATCGATCTCTGTAGGACAAGAGTAGTAGATCAAATCCACCTCTATGGCATCACTAAGAGGTATGGATATAGATAAAAATTCTACATGCTATTTGGTATTAATTTTAGTCTTATAGTAAAGTTGGGTGACATAAAATCATAGGCCGCTCCTAGTTCTATCATAACTCGAGCATCTAATCCAAAGATGAGAAGAATACCAAATACTACCATTTTTAAAGCTTATTCATCTTGAGGGGAGAGGGTGAACATCCTGGCTTGACTGTAACCAGCATGCTAAGAACTAAAGCATTGTCCTTGACTAAAGCCTCTAGATCTACTTCCTGAACGCCTCCCTCTAAAACCTCTCTCTTTCTGGGCACCAAACTATAGCCTACCTTATGAATGTTGAAGTGGAGGCTGCACCACACTAGAAGAGTTATATTAGTATCCCATTATTGGATAGTCCTTAATCAGATGCCAATATTAGTCGTCTTTGTGGCAACCTATTAATGGTATATAGTATGGGCCTTAATATGCAATACCACATTGCTAGAAAATGGAGGATGTTGAACCTAAACTGCTACATTTAGAGATCCGTTAGCTATTGCTATTACTTGCTCTAGGAACAAACTAAATCTTCCTAAGTGTTTTCAGCTATATCTCACTTTGCCATATGCTCGAAAGCCCTTTGTTAATAGCTCTCACTCTAACTGTACTCTGCAAAAAGTTTGATTATTACTGTTGCCATTGTCGAAAATTAGAAGGTCTTGTTGAATGCCTCCTACTATGCTCTTTAGTGGATAAAGCACCCTGCTCCCTGAGGATCCTTTCCAACAATTTGACCATATCCAATAAAGTGGGGAACCTCTCCTAATAACTCATAGTAATACTCATCGACCATCTTATTTTCTTAGAGTAGATTTAGGTACTCGTACTTGGGTGCCTTTCAAGTTATAAAGGAGAGGAAAAAGTCCATAAACCTCTCCTTAAACTACAACCATGTCATTATCAAGTAGGAAAGGATATGGTGTCAATACCAATCTTTGGCCTCTCCATACAAAAGCACCTCTCTTAGATCCACCAATTAGGTATCAAAGTAGTGCAGCCTCTTGCCTCATGTCTCCACCTCATAGAGCATATCAATGGTCCCCTTTGGTTTGGTCCTATCAAACTTTATGGGACAAAACCTTGAATATGCTGTCAATAGCTGAATGTCTAACATTTTCTGCGACAAGGCTATCAATAGCTGGTGGACTAATTATTGTTGTTACTATACTATCATCTTCATCGAATCTTAGAATAAGGCATTGTTAGCTTCTCTTCATGCTAGAAATGGTTGCATATCAAATGCAAGTGCCTTAAGAGCTCCCTATGACACCTTTGGCTCTTCTACAAGTGCCTCTTAAGTCTTGGTCATCCTACACCTACCGTGTCTTCCAACTAAAGCAACAGGGGCAAATGCCTCATTCTATGTCGAGGCCTCCTTGTGGGCCTCTTGGTTAATTCAGGTGAGAAATCATGCATGTTTGCTCATGTTGACCAAGAAAACAAAGGAAAGGTTAGTACCACCAATTAGAGTGCATCAGAAGAAAATTTTGCAACATACAAAATCATATCACTACAGACGTTAGGAGATAAATACAAGTAAAAGAAAATGAAAGCACATGCAAAGATAGGTATACTACAATTAACGCTCCTCGAAGTCACTATTATGAAGTTGGTGGTAGCTAACCTGAAAAATAGAGTTAATGGGAGTCAAACCTCAAGGGTAAGTCTATATTGCCCTACAACACCCATTGGAATGCTTACACAATATACAATTTATACTAGCATAAACACATATACATATATTATGTATGACAAATCAAATACAATGCGCAATAAATTGTGGAGAAGGCATATCTCTAAGACCTTAGTATCTAATGATAATCCTTATAATACTACTCCTTAAATGGTTGTAAGGAGCTAAGCATCACCAATAGTCTAGCTATACACCTCTACTATATACTTGTAAGACTCTCTTAGTCCAAAGGAGTTGCAGGGAGACAAGCACCACCAATAGAATAGACCTCACTCAATACGTCCAAAATCACAATCACATAAATAATATACATATCAAATAAGAACTCGAACATAAGCCAAACATCAACCAAGATCGATCTATATCATATCTTAATATCATATCATAGTCACCTCTCATAATTAAACTAATGTACATCTAGTCTTGATGCATATCTATTAGGTGGTACATCCAATAAAGTGTTCCTCCTCTATAATCACTAACTAACACATCAATACATAATCTCAATATCAATGATGCAATTTTATAAAACAAGCACTCAGTCATATGAGTACCATCGTAAATACATTTAGTATGCACAATGACCTAAAATCATATACTTAGATTTCACAGTAATATTCACATAGGCATCATAATAACAACTACAAAAATTACATATGTACATATATATTTCATATCCGTACGCATAAGGATAGGGACATCTATCATAGCTTAACATGTTATCATTCATATCAATATGAAATTATATTCAATAGTTAGTATGATTTAATATCAGTAGATAGATATGAACTTACTTGATTGATGTACTAGTCTTTTCGAACCTTACAATATATATCTCACTTCTGTTGTACCTATAAAATAAAATTAAAAAAGAAATATACTAATTAATATCATTTACAAATTGTTGGGATCATTTAACATCATGGGAATCATTAGGTTTGCTAGGATGGTTCAATTATACAATTTGGTCCTTGATCATATTCTTGCCTAATCTTTTCGCAATTTTTAAATCACAAATCGTTAAGAATTTTCTTAAGGAAAAACATAATCATCATAATTTATATAATTTTTAAAACTTCTCTGAAAAATTTGTCATCAGGTCGACGAAACATTATGTCCAATAACTAGACTCCAATCATCGGAACATTATCTCCAACGACCAGACTCCAATCATCAGAACATTCCTCCATTGACAAGAAAATTTTTCATTTTTATAATTCAACAATTTTTATACCAAATGAAAGCTCTTAATTGGTAGAACAAATTTTATAACTATAAGAAACTTAAATTTTCAACAAATATTAACTAGTTAAGGAAAATATATTTCAGAGTCCTAAGCTTTTTTTTTTTTGTCAATCGGTAGTGATACAAACAATGACTAGCAATGAGATCATAGTCCTTTTTCTCTTAACATCAAGGGAGCCCAATGCTAGTGGTGGTCTACAATACTCACCAGAGGTGATGAATCAAAGATATAAGTTTTTTATTTTTTCTTTACTTTTATGATGAATTCAAAATTTTTATAAGGTAAAATGAATTCAAAATTTTTTATTGGTATATATGATTGGCTAGTGAGATTCATTGGAGGTGAAAATATAATAAGATGATGGTTTCATAAACATTAACCTTTTGGGGGAAAATGAAAAATAGAAAAGGAAAGGGTGGAAGATGTTGGCCCCTGAAATTTTTTTCATTGAAGTTAAGCATGATTTTATAAATTATGAGGTTTTGATGGATTAATTTTAGGAGTTATTTAATTTTGTCAAAGTTAGTGGTATTTATTGCATGGGTTAATGGAATTAAAGTGTTAAGGTTATAATAATGTTCAAGGGTATTTTTGGCAAGACATTTATGGTTAAAAGAACATAAGCCTATAAGAAAGGTTAAAATGGACTTTTTCGTCTCATTAAGGGTAGAAATGGAAGAAGAAATGTTGTCTTGTTACTTTAAGAGGGGAAAAACGTGATTTGAAGGAGAGAAGAGTGAAAAACGAAAATAAAAGAGAGAAAGAAGAGAGTTTCAGTGGAGAGGAGAGAGAAGGAAAGATAAGATAGGGTTTCATCATTTCTTAGTTTTAAGGGAGATTTTGAGGTTATTCAAGACGGGGAAAAGGTCGAGGAAGATCTCTTCATTTGGTGAAAAATCAAGGTAAGATCATTTTAAATCTTTTGGATTTTTGGAAGGGTTTTAGTTTATGGAGTTTAGAAAATGCATGGGGTTAAGTATTCTAGAACCAATTTTAGAGATTGTGCTTTGTGGGATTTTCATTTTAAAACCCTATTGAGTGGGATTTTTGTTATTGTATAAGGGGGTCAAAAGAAGCAAGAGGAACAAGAGGAGAAACATTTTTAAGCAAGTCTTTAAGCAAGGAAATCAAGGTAGGCTACATGTTTATAATTGAGAAATGAGCCATTAATTTTTTTACAAATCAAGAAAAATAAAATGATTTCAATTACTTCATAAATGTTGATTTTAATGCTTTTGAGTGATTTGAGAAATTGCTACATGTTGGTGTACGGATTTTGATGATGAAATGGAAAATGGTTTGAAATATTTATGTTATGCCTTGAAAAATATCATGGCATTCTTTGTATAAATGAAAAGAAAATAAAATGATTTTTTAACATGATTATGTGCTTCTGTTTAGGTGAGAGTGGAACCATTTTGTTCGTCACGTGCTCGTCAACAAGAGCCTTCTCTTGGCTACTCGCTTGTGGCATATGAGCTCCAAAAAATGGACTTATTTTATTCATGGGGTTAACTTCAGTTTCTCCAATCTATTTCCATGGGACCCTCGAGCCATTTGTTTGTGCATTGCACATTTGACTTGTCAAGAGTGGTGCATAATTGAGTGTTATGCTTTGATGGTTAAATGTACATGCTATGTTATGTGATGATGTTTAATTATGAGTTTTGAGCTAGACTTGACAATTTGAAAGCTATGCGCTTTATGAATTCAATATAAAATTTCTATGACAAATGAACATTTCAATGATTTTGCTTATTCTTCGTTATAAATTTGTCACCCACAAGCTTTAAAGCTCACCCCCTTTTTGTCCCATGTTCAGGTGATAGCTAAGAGATCTAGTGATCAAGAGCCTAGGGGAATTTCTTCAAATTTTCTATTTTGTATTTTAAGTTGGTCTTGGGAAAACACAATGTTTTAGTCACATTTCAAGTTTATTTGTTCAAGAATCTGTTGTAATTTGAGATTTGAGATGATGATGTCATGTGGCTTGGAATGCCATAAAAGATTTGTAAAAACTTTATTCTTTTGATGTTAATGAAATATGAATTGTATACAGATGATATTGAGCTGGAATCAGATATACTCGAAGAAGTTGTCAACTTGAGATGATTATCAACTTGAGCAAATGGGTTTTGAACATGAATAGTTGATATGTATATATGTATATATATATATATATATATATAGGTGAGATGTTATGGAAAAGAAAGATAGGAATTATAAACGATGAGATGTAGTTAAATGGGATGAGTTAGATGAGTTGAGATTAGAGAGTTTAATGAAGTCAATTTGGTAGTTGAATCGTTATCCTTAGGACATTCTAAGTTTGTACAGTGAAATTTTCAAGTCTTCCATAGGGGTAAATTTGTGTTCTGATTTCAGGAGAAAAACTATATTGATTTAGGCTAAATTAGACAAAGTTGTCTTCTAGAAAGTTGTAG
The DNA here is from genome assembly GCA_027563825.1 of Erythroxylum mucronatum. Taxonomy (NCBI): domain Eukaryota; kingdom Viridiplantae; phylum Streptophyta; class Magnoliopsida; order Malpighiales; family Erythroxylaceae; genus Erythroxylum; species Erythroxylum mucronatum. The sequence goes on along the minus strand of JAOSBP010024909.1, from coordinate 3,532 downwards.
CTTATCTTTTTAGCTTTCCAACGGTATATAGTATGAAATTTTTAGACATCTAAGTCGAAAGTTATGATCTTTAAAATTGGAGATGCTCCGGAGAGTGTAGTTAGTGATTTAGAACTCTTGGTGATGTTAGGAAGACCTTGTAGGCTGAAACCTTCCTTCTTTTGCATTGTAGACTGAAACCTTCCTTCTCATGTATTGTAGACTGAATTCTTATGCACTGTAGACTGAAACCTTCCATCTTATGTACTGTAGACTAAAACCTTACTTCTTATGCACTGTAAACTGAAACCTTCCTTTTTATGCACTGTAGACAGAATCGTCTCACCCTATCGCCTAGTCCAATTTTGACCTTCTAGATGATAGAACCCATCTTCAAGGTTTGCATGAAAGTTGTAGACCTAGAAGTCCTCTTTCAAACCATCCAGGAATGACCTTGATCCGATATCTATAGAGAAAGTTATGTCAATAGTCCCAAATTGTCTGACCTTTCATTTGGTTTCGTTTGACCTTTCATCTGGGATCGTCTTACCCTATTGTTTGGTCCAATTTTGACCCTCTAGATGGAAAAATCCATCTTCATGGTCTTCATAAAAGCTGTAGATTTATAAGTCCTGTTTCAAACCGTCTAAGAATGACGTTGATCCGATATCTCTAGAGAAGGTTATGCCAATTGTCCCAAATCATATGACCTTTCATGTGGTTTTGTTTGACCTTTCATCTAGGATCGTCTTACCCTATCATCTAGTCCATTTTTAACCCTCTAGATGACAGAATCTATAATCATTGTCTTCATGAAAGTTGTAGATCTATAAGTCATCTTTCAAACCGTCTAAGAATGACCTTGATCCGATTGAGAGCAAAACCTTGTTTGATTCTTTCGGCCTTAACTTTGTTATCCGACCCCCTAATGAGAAGATTCTTGTATCTAAATAAACTAGAGACATAAAGCTGCAAAGTATCTAAAGGAATTGAATTTTAAGTCAGTCCCTAAGATTTTCAAATTCAGAAGATGAGTATAGTGTACTGTTTCAGACTAATAACAGTCTGAAAATGTTTGGGTCCTAACTTTCAGATTTCTGAACCAAATTTAATGATTTCGGTTGTTATTAAAAACTTAAGATAAAGGGAAAACAAATGTTTTAAGGAAATCAATTTGTCATTCCAGTTTGAGGTTTCCAAAAATCTATGCTGAAGTGAGAAAATGAGTTTGTTTTTAATGTTTGACGGGTGTGAGCACGCCACCCTTGTGGGATGATGGCTAATGAGGGTTCATGGAAATAACCCTATAGGACAATATGCTCACATTTTATGACTCCAAATGTTAGATTTCGAAAATGGGGTCCAACAGTTGTGGTATCAGAGCAATAGTTGGGTTCCGGAATAGGATCCAACATTTATGGTATCAGAGCAAGAGTTGGGTTCCAAAAATGGGATCTAACATTTATGGTATCAGAGCCCAGAATTAGGATCTTACATGGGTAACTTTCGGGATATATGTCAATCGCAAGAGCGAATGTTAAGAGTTCGGGTTAATAGAATTAGTGAGAAGAATAATGATCTGTCATACTGTGAGAAAATGATAAGTTTGTGGATATTTAGAAATAAGAAATATTATGTAGTCCGATATGTTAGACAAAGATTCAGTTTTGTGACTATGTTAGTGAATATGGTGACGGAATTTTGTTATGGATATGTACTTGAATTGATCTGGATTTGAACATAATTTCATAAATTGACTGAGAAGAAATAGAGACATGGGTGGAAATGACCAAATTTAAGGTGTACAAGCAATGTGGAATTGAAAAGTTGAAGTTAGAAGTTAGAATGATTGTTTTATTGTTGTGATAAGAGTTATGATCTGGTAGAAGAAGATGTTAGTAGAATTGAGATCAGAATTTCATAATGATTATGCATTAATAATTTTGAATTGATTAAGGATATACACATCGAAGATTCATGAGATGAATGATATATATAGTAAGGAGAAAGTTAAAAATGCATGCAAGATAGGATTTCATGGGTGAATGAGATTAGGAAAATGATGAAGAATTGAATGAGAAGAGTTAATGAACTCAATATGGTAGTTGAACCATAAAGATATTAGAAGAGGTAAATCCTGGAAAATTAGAGTATATTGATGCTAAAATGAGATGTCTTTGATGAGACACACCTAAGCATATGCGACAGTAATTATATTGAGTTTTGGTAATGAGAACATTATAACCTTGTAAGAACGATAGAAATTGGTCTTATTGTGGTATTAAGAATGGCTGATAATGTGATGATGATAACGGTTTGTTGATAAAGATTGAATGAACAGTATAGATGATAGTAGCAAGAAATCTTCTTTCGAAGAAGAAATTGCATTGAATTAGGTTAAGCAGATCAAATAATCTATATTAAAAATGATCAACGAAAGAACAAATCAGAAATGAACATGTAATGATTCAAAAGTGAGTATTGGAGTCCTATTTCTGACAGAGACACAAGCATGAAATGTAGAAATATGCTATTGAGAGTGTATGCATTATGTTTGATGTAAAGCATCTAACTATGTGATTGGATTCTTGAAATTGGGGTGGCATTATTGCTAATATAGGGAGTATATAGGTCCACATTATATTATGTGTAAATATGTTTGGCAGATACAAATTAGACCTGAAGAATGTGTTACAGACACTGGAAGTTAATATTGAAGATAAATTGAAATGTGTGGAGAAGTTAGTATGAATGAGCAGATAGTAGAATAATTCAATGTGAAATCAGAGGAAATCAAATGAATTGAGAGAATCATTCGAGAAAGAAAGTCAACTGGGAAATTGAAAATAAGGTGAGATAATGTTACCTGATGGAGGAATTAGTTATTTAAGGAATTACAAGAACTAATCAAGGGGTACATAGAGTTTGATAATAATTGTTTGAGTTAACAATTGCCCTGATAGTACTATGGTATTAAAGATTAGAGCGATCCAAGCAAAAAAAAATTGATGTTGTATTAAAGGTATTAGAAAAGTTGAGAAGAATAGTCGAACACTTAAAGAAAAACGTGTAAAGCTTATGGGTAATGAAAGTAAAGAGAAATTTGAGGAATTATACTGATATTAATTATGTCGTATGAATTTGGAGATTTTATAGTATACAATGATGTTGTATAAGAGATTTGGATAAAATCCGATGCAGCATAATAAAGTGATTTCATATGTATGGAGACAACTACAGTCCTTTGAATTGACTATTCGATACATGATTTAGAGATGTTATAGTAATAATTGTTTTGAAAGTTGGAGATAATATGTGTATAGGAACATGAGATCAATGTATAGTTCTATTTGACTTCAAGCATCACAATCATCATCATAATGATTTCATTAGAATACTATATGAGGAGTTAGATAATAGAAAGAGTCGTTTGCTCTTGCTTTGTGATGATTAAGGTCAAAAAATGGTTGAAGGCCAAAATTAGTTGGAGATGTTACTGATAAGTGAAATTGATCTGTATTAGAAATTAAGTGATTCAAGAAAGATAAATGAG
>JAOSBP010024822.1:0-10177 GCA_027563825.1 Erythroxylum mucronatum | reverse complement strand
GTGTCTTGAATGAATTGAGAAATTGCTACATGTTTGATATGTGAATTGTGTGATGATTTATGAAAATGATTTCTTTTAAAGGATCACATATCTATGAAATCATGTTTTTGGAAATTGTTTTCGAAATACCTCATGTTTATGAAAAATCATGTTTCAAAAAGTGTCATTTTGGGCAATAAGTTTAAAATACATGTTGTGTGGGTTTTGGTAGTCTATTCAAGAATGTCACGTGCAGGTTGACCAAGTTAAGGCTTCTCCCGCCTGCCCGCTAGTGGCATGGAGCTCCTTCATGGACTCCCTCAAGTTTATGACTACATAGGACCAGTATGTGAAAATCTGTAGTGCGTCATTTTTATAGATCTACCCAAACCATTCTGATGTGCTTATGATATATGAACAAGTTTGATGCATTCATGTTTTGTGGTTTGTAAATTTGACTACATGATGAGAATTTGAGAAACAAGTGTTTTGTGGATTTCAACAAGAATTTTCTATGACAATGAACTTTTTGAATGGTTTTGCTTATTTTTCTGTTATAAGATGTTACCCACGCGCTTTCAAGCTCACCCCGACTCTCCTTTGCCTATTTAGGTGATGAGCAAGAGACCGAGTTAAAGAAAGTCAAGACATCAGTCCGAATTTGCATGTTTTGTTTTGGAGTACTTTATGTAAAACAAGGCTTCAAATGTATTTCGAGAATTATTAGGTTTTGCATCTTTTATATATTGGATTTTGATATTGATGATGTAATGTGGCTTGGAAATGCCATTAAAGCTTTGTAAACTATTGTTTCATGATGTTAATGAAATGTAAATTTGTGTATAGATGATTGTCAAAATGAAATGTGAATTTGTGAATGGATAATTGTCAAATTGAAATATGAATTTGGGTATGATGAGGTGGAGTTGAAATATGAATTAATTAAGGATGAGGTTAAGTTGGAATTAGGTACACTTAGGGAATCTATCAGTTTGAGATGATAAATTTTGAAAATGAATTATTGCTTCATATAAGTGAGATGTATTATGGAAAGGAAAGATAAGAATTGTGTTTTGATTTTAGAGAAAAAAACTAGATTAATCTAGGCCGAATTAGACAAAATTGTATTCTTAAAAGTTGTAGATGATCTTTCTAGCTTTCCAACAATATAAAGTTTGTAATTTCTGGATACCGGAGTGAAAAGATATGATCGTTACGAGATGTAATGCTACGAGGGAGGTATGCACAAGACAGCTATGGTAAATAAAGAGAATGTGTAGTTTTGATGAATCAAATGGGTTGAGAATTGAGAGTTTTATGAGATAATTTTGGTGTTTGAATTGATATGAAGTGATTTTGCACTAGAAGAGTTAAATTTGGGAAGATTATGAGTGAACATGATGTTAGATTGGATATAGGAAGCATTAGAGAGGCTTTGAAGGGGCTTGGGGGAACCCTTATGTCCGTTAGACAAACTTTAGGTCTGTTAAACGGACCTTCTCAGGTGAAAAAAGACCCTCAGCCTCGCCAATGTCCGTTAAACGGACCTTCTCAGGTGAAAAAGAGCCCCCAGGCCCGACAATGTCCGTTAAACAGACATTCACAAGACAACTACAACAAATCATGATTTTTACCCCTTTTAGAAGAAGAATACCAATTTTTGTTCTTCATGGAAGTTTTAGATCTCGAATTCCTCTTTCAAATAATCTAAGAAAGACATCAATTGGACATTTTTCGTGAAAGTTATGGCAATTGCGCCAAGATAGGTACAATATGATTGAGGGTATAAACATGTTCGATTATTTGGGGAATAACTTCCTCATCTGACCTCCAAATGAAGTGATTCTTAAACAAATAGATTCCTAACACATGTAGTTATCTGTCCATAAAAATTTGTATCTTTTGGAGTTGATTTGAAGAAGTTTGATGGGGAGAAAGTAAGGGGGACGGATGAGAGAGCATGATTAGGTAACACACTTTGGCTTTTTAAGCATATCTTGATCTATAGAGCTCCGAATGAGATGGTTTTTATTTCAAAATAACGAAGAGACATGGAGCTTCACATATTCTGAAGAAGTCAAATTCGAAAATCTGGTTTGAAGATTTCCAAATTCTGTTCACAAATAGGAGAAATGAGTTCGAGTCTGGTGACTAATTTGTTTGGGCACGCTATTAAACAAATTGTGAGAAAATTTTTGTCATGTTATGAGAATGATGATGGCTAATGAGGGTTCACTACAATAACCCTTCAAGGTAATATGCATGCTCACGTCTTATGATGTTTCGGATAGTTGAGTTTTGGAAACAAGCGGGATCCAACAACTTTGAAGCTAGAAAATGACAAGGGTGAATCATTCAAGGTCAATGGGCATAGATGCAAGCCATATTATAGAGGGCCATACTCACAAGAAAGGAAAATCATCTCTTTCCTTTCCTTTACTCCTTCATGAATGCACGTGAAATGGTCAAGCTAATGACCTTAACTTAAAACATTTACCTTTCGTTTGCTTGATTTTGTTACCTATGTGTTTGAATCATTTGTTTTGATTATGTTTGGTTTGAATTTTGTTTGAGTTTGAACTTGTTTCCTTTTCAAATTTCTTATTGGATAGTTGATTTGATGTGTTGGTAGGTTGATTGAATGTCAGGAATGCAAGTTAAGCTTAGAAGAAGAATAAGAAGTTGGAAAATTATGGATAATCCACGATCGATTGAATCCCACAAACGTGGGAAGGCTTTCCAGAAACTTTCTAGAGCCTTAACCCACGATCATGGAAATTGATTCCTTAAACCTACACATTCTAGAGCCTTAACCCAATGTGAGTTTCAATTTCTGGAAAAATATGTTATTGTTTTCAAAAAAAATTTATACAGATTTATGAATGATTGAGTGCTTTAGCACGCCACCTTCGCGGGGCATGAACTCAGATATCACCCTCGATGTCGGGTTTGGGTCTTGCAGGAGTGGGGTGCTACAACTGATCTTAGCTCTTTGACAAAAATGTCTGAGGAAAAATGTGTAAATTGTATGACGGATGAATGTAAAGAGAATTTTGAGGAAGTAAAACATCAGTGTTAATTAGGCCATTAGGATTTGGAGATTTTGCAATATATAATGGAGTTCCCATTAGAGATTCAGATGCTAATTGTTGTAACATCATAAAGTGATTTTTTTATACCTAGAGACAATTAAAGCCTCATCACGTGTTGCAATAGTAAATGCATTGAGAGTTTGGAGACATCATAGGTACAGTGAAACATTTTGGATTTTATACAAATTATTACTTTATGAGGTAATTGTTGAGTTTGGAATAATTGAAAATGAGACTGGATAGAATGTCGATTTAAACTTTGGGCAAACCAAAGTAATATGAGCTGTTGAATGTAAGATCAGCTTCACATGAAAAGAAAGCCCAAGTTGAGGATTCATAAATTATGAATCATACTGAGAAACTAAAAATGAATCTGGGTTTTGAACTTGAATAGGAAAAATGTTACTGTGTGATTGAAATAAGAAGGATGTGTACTCAATAAAAAAATGATTGAGCAAAGAGATTACTGGAGAAAGCAAGTACCAACCTAAGCTAGACATTCTAGTAGGAATACACCAAAATAGTATTTAACTGCTAAGGATGTAGAAACAAGTGACTGAATGTTTGAATTACCAACAGTCCTAACTATTGGGGATATGCTTTAGGCTTATATTTTGGAGTTCATAGGAACATGGGGTCAATGTATAGCATAACAATCATTATCATGTTAATGTCATTAGAATACTATATGAGGCGTAAAATGACAAAAAGGAGTCGTTCGCCCTTACATTGAAATAAAGAGGGCTAAAAATGGTTAAAGGCCAAAATTGATTCGAGATATGATTGATGAGTGAAATGAATCTATAATAGGAGTTAAATGATTCAAGTAAGATAAATGAATTGGTAGATCAACATTGAGGTTATAGAACATAATAAGATAGACATCAGAGTTGAGTGTATTAGCACTAAAGAGATGTGAAGTATCAAACGAAAGATGGAATGTCTTTGAGATTATCACCTTGCCAAGGTTTGCCCAAATTAGGGAAAAAGATATGCTAAGCCTGATATGAAAGGGTCAGTGTGGAATTGTTATCAGTTAGTATTACCAATGAAAGATGTTCAGATTCACACAGTGTTACGTGGATATGTTTAGGAAATATCATTATGATCCGATATATAATCTGAAATATAATGAGGAAACAATTAAGATAGTGTGATATTTGAAAAAAGTAAAGGGTTGATTGATTTCATTGACTATAGACAATTAGAAGAAATTATTCAAGTGGTGAAGTTAAACGAGAAACGGAGAAGTAATGGAGGAAACAATTCCCCTGCCTTCCTCATCAATCATATAAGAATTTCGAGGATGAAATTTATTAAGGAGGGGAGAAATGTAACATCCCGTTCTCATACTAAGGGTTAGAACCCAAAAATTTGGTACATATGACATCAAAGAGAGATTGAGAAAATGCAATTCATGCTCATTCATAATATCAGCATACACACTTGTGAATTTGATTATTGCACACATTAAAATAATTGTTCATGCACTCAATTGACATTTTTCAGGTATAAATTGTTGTTTTAAAGTGATTATGGTGCGAATTATGGTTTTGTGTCTTAAAAATTGAGTGGGAATGTATAAGTAGTGAATTAAAAATTTTAGTGAAAATTTGGAAATTTTCTAAAATTTAAGGGTATTTTGGACTAGGAAAAATACCAAGTGACAGAATAATTGGTGAATAGTGTTGGAAATAAATGTCAAATGGTAGTAAAACTTTAATATATGACACTAAGATTTAATGACTTATGTCATTAAAATTTGGGAGACAATTGGAGTAGAAATTGGAGACAAAATGGACTAGTCATTAAAATGGACCAAATGGAGCCTTAGGGAAGTGACATGTGGCACTTGCCACACCACATGTTAATTCATTAATTCAAAGCCTCAGGCTCAACGTGTAATGAGCCCTGTATCCCCCAAGTGGATAAGGGACAGTTATCAATGAGCCTTATATGGGACAGTTTAGGCACTCAGTCACAACAAAGTAATAAATGGAAAGTGGGTCTCATCTGCATTGCATATGCATAATATGAATGATTAAATTGTATTGAATGTGAAGTGTGAAATTGAATGTGAAATGTGAAATGTGAACTCACCCAAAATTTGCAAATATTTTCAGGACTCAAGAATACCCCGTTAGGCAAACGGGAGTATACCTACCACATGTGAGTGAAAGAAGAGGTCAGGATCAGTTCACGTCTGCACTTGTATTTTCTTATTTTTGTGCCGATTTGAGTCTTCCACAATTATTGTAACATGTACATTTGAAGATTTCTTTTTGTAATAACTTTCCAAAGTGGAATGGTTTGTAATTGATTATGAAGTGTACTAATATAATGATTATAAGTGCTTTGTCTCAATAATGGGCCCAAGTGGGAAGTGAAATTTTAATGAGTTGTGTACTGGATGTTACACATAACTGAAAATGTTTATGAATGAAATTGGGCTCTAATTGGCTGTTGAAATTCTATTGATTGCATTGTGTTGAAAAAAATTATTGTACCGACTTTTGAATGATTGAGTGCTTTAGCACGCCACCCCCCAGGGCACGAACTTGGATATCACTCAGGATGTCGGGTACGTATCTTGTGGGGTGTGGAGTGTTACATGAAGAGTATGAGAATGAGTAACCAAGATTTGAGGCATCATGCTACTTTTGCTTTGTTTTTGTAAATTTAAGTTACATTTTGTAAAAACAAGGCTTTGGACGCATTTTGAGAATTATTGGGTTTTGTATCTTTTATATTTTGGATTTTGATGCCGATGATGTAATGTGGCTTAGAATGCTATTAAAGTTTTTGAAACTCTTATCTTTTGTTGTTAACAAAATATAAATTGTGTATGGATGTTATTGAGTTCGAATTAGGTATATCTGGGAAAGTTATCAACTTGAGATGATGATTTTGAACATGAATTATTATTATATATATATACATAAGTGAGATGTTGTGGATAAGAAAGATAGGAATTATGAATTATGAGACGTAGTTGAATGTGATGAGTCAAATCAGTTGAGACTTGAAAGTTCAAATAAAATCAATTTGGAAGTTGAATGGTTAAAAAGTGATGTTGCATTAGAGGAAGTGAATTTGGGACAATTTTCAAGTCTTTCATAAGGGTAAAATTTGTATTCTGACTTCGGGGAAAAAATTGTACTAATCTAGGCTGAATTAGACAAATTTGTCTGCTTGGAATTGTAGCTTATCTTTCTAGCTTTCCAATGCTATATAGTATGAAAATTTTCGATATTGGAGTTAAGAGATATGATCGTTAGAAGTTTGTGATGCTGCATAGGATGTATATACAGAATAACTATAGTAAGGATGATAATTTGTTGTATGTGATGAGTCATTTGAGTTGAGATTTGGGAGTTTATTACACCCAAATTGGTAACTGAATGTTTAAGGAGTGATATTGTATTAGAAGAAGTGAATTTGGGAAGATTATAAGTAAAAGTGATGTTAGAATGGATGTAGGAACCATTGGAAATGCTTTGGAGAGTGTAGTTAGAGATTTAGAACTTTTGGTGATGTGAGGAAGACCCCGTACAAATCCCTTCATCTGATTCATCTTAGATTGAATCCTTTCATCTGATTCATTTTAGATTGAATCCCTTTGTCTGATTCATCTTAGACTGACTCCCTTCGTTTGATTCATCTTAGACTGAGTCCCTTTATCTGATTCATCTTAGACTGAGTCCCTTCATCTGATTCATCTTATACTGTATCCCTTTGTCTGATTCATCTTACACTGAATCCCTTTGTCTGATTCATCTTACACTGAGTCCTTTCGTCTGATTTGAAAAAGGTTAATGAAAAGAAAGTAAGGGATCGGTTAGGAGAGTATGACTAGGTTATAAACATACTTCGGTATTTAAGTCATATCTTGATTGATAGAGCTCTGAATGACATGATTCTTGTTTAAAAATGAACTAGAGACATAGAGCTACAAATTATCTAAAGGAATTGAATTTTAATTCAGTCTCTAAACTTTCAACTTTTAGATGGAAGTTGAGTATAGCATAATATTTCAGTTTAATAACAGTCCGTAAATGTTTAGGCCATAACTTTCAGATTTCTAAACCAAATTGAATGATTTTGGTGTCATTAGAAACATAAGACAATGGCGAACAAATGTTCTAAAGAAGTCAAATTGTAATTCTAGTTTAAGGTTTCTCAAAATCCGCTCTGAAATAGGAAAAATGAGTTTCATTATGGTGACTGACCGGTGTGGGCGCGCCACCCTTGTGGGATGATGGCTAATAAGGGTTTATTGAAATAACCCTATAAGGTAATATGCTCACGTTCTCACTACTCCGATGTTGAACTCTGAAAATACGAGGTAATGAAGATAGGTTGGACTCCAAAAATGGGGTCCAACAGTTGTGGCATAAGAGCATGTGTTGGGCTCTGAAAATAGGGTCCAAATGTTATGGTATCAGAGCAAGAGTTGGGCTCCAGAAACGGGGTCCAACAGTTGTGGTATCAGAGCCTAGAATTAGGATCTCACATGGGCATTTTTGGAAATTTATATCAAGTTACATGCTTTTTTGACATGTCTTAGCAGACAGTAGCAACTGATCCTTAGTCTGAGTTACATGTGTGTGAGTAACACAGATTAGTAATTGTTAAGAGTTTGGGTTGATAAAATTAGTGAGAAAAATGATATTCTTTCATGATATGGGAAAATAAAAGTTGTGGATAAACAGAAATAAGAAATAGTATATGGGCAAATATGGCAGATAACGATTCAAACGTATTTGTATTGGGGGATGCATTATTAAATATGACGTCAATATGGCATTGTAGTGATATATCCCCGAATGTGATATAGATGTGAATGTATTGTCATGGATTGTTTGAGGAATATAGGGATATAAGTATAAATGATGAGATTAGAGTGTACAAACAGAATGCAATGAAAGCATAACCTTGTTATGATCATGAAAGGAGGAAACTGGATGCGAAGTGGTTGTTAGATTAATGCGACAAGAGTTATGCTCCACCGTGACAAGATATTAGTGAAATGGAGATCAAAATTTGATAAGGATTATGCATTAATAATTTTGAATTGATTGAGGATATATATATGGAAGATGAAGAAAATGACAACAGAAAAATGAGATAGAAATTAGGAAAGAGTAAAAGGGGAATGGAGTAGACACAAATAACTTTTCATGAGATTAATGATATATAGTAAGGAGAAAGATAGAAATGCATACAAGATAGGATTTTATGTATGAATGAGATTAAGGAAAATATGAGGAATCAAATGAGAAGAGTTAATGCACTCAACATGGTAGTTGACTCATTATGAAATGATATAGCATTAGAAGGGTAATTGTTGAAAAACTGGAGTAAAATTGGTGTTAGTATGTTTGATAAAGAGAGAGATGTTGTCTAAGATCAATTGAGATCAAAGTATCATTCATGTAAGATATAAATTGGTGATTTGTTGGAAATAAATCTTTGGATAGAATGGGATGACTTTGATAATACACACCTAAGCATAAGCGATAGTAATTATGTTTACTACTTCATTGAGTTTTGGTAATTAGAACATTATGACCTTTTAAGAATAATAGAGATTGGTCTTCTTAAGGTGTTAAAAATGGCTGATAATGCTATGATGATAATAGTTGATTGATAAAGATTACATGAGTAGTATAAATGAAAGTAGCAAGAAATCTTCTTTCGAAGAAGAATTTCACTAAATTAGGTTAAGCAGATCAGATAGTTTATATTAAGAATGATTAATGAAAGAACAAATCAGAAATAAATATGTAATGATTCAAAAGTAAGTATTGGAGTCCTATTCCTGATAGAGACATAAACATAAAATGTAGAATATGCTACTGAGAGTGTATGCATTATGTTTGATGTAAAGTATCCACAGCGCTTCGATGACTCAGGTAAGAATTTTGAGGACGAAATTCTTTTAAGATAGGAAGAAATGTTGACCCCCGAAATTTGTTTATTTATTAAGCACGATTTAAGTTAATTATGAGGTTTATTGGTTTGGTTATTTTTAGAGTTAATTATTATGTCAAGGTTATTAGGATTTTATCGCATGGATTAATGGAATTAAAGTGGTAAAGTTATAAGAATGTTCAAGGGTACTTTTAGCAAGACACTTCAATATAGAAGACATAAGGTATGGAAGGAAGGGAAAATTGGACATTTCTCAATCATTAAAGGCATAATTGGAAGAAAGAGTGTTGTCTTGCTTTTAAATGAAGAAGAAAACGTGATTTGACGGAGAGAAGAGTGAAAAATGAAAATAGAAGAGAGGAGAAGAGAGTTTCGGGGGAGAAGAGATAAAAGCAGATAAAATATGCTCGGTTTCAACTTTTCTTAGCCTTCAAGAGAGGTTTTGAGGTTGTTCAAGAAGGGAAAAAGAAAGAGGAAGATTAAGGCTTCCTTTAGAGCCAATAAACTCTTCATTTGGTGAAGATTCAAGGTAAAGTCTTACTTGATCTTTTGGATTTTTGGCAGGGTTTTGGTTCAAGAAGTTTAGAAAATGTATTGGTTTAAGTATTCTAGGATCAATTTTATTAAATATGCTTTGTAGGTTTTCAATTTAGCAACCCTATTGAATTTGAGATTTTTGCTTATGAAAAGGAAATCAAGAAAGACAAGAGGAGCAAGAGGGAAGACATCCTTAAGACAATTTCTTAAGCAAGGAATTCAAGGTGGGTACATGTTTATAATAGAGTTGATGGGTGTCGAATCCACCAAAAATACTTCCCAATCACCAAATAAATATAAATTGCGCACAGTGGTAAATGGGGTCGATCCACAGAGAATGGAATAAATTGATTTTATTAAAATGCCAAAGAATGAATGAAACTAATTGAAAGGGGGTTTTGGAGATTTCTGCTAAACTACTAATTAATCTAACCACTAATAAATTATTAACGCAATAAATATCAAATAAAATAACAATTACGAATCAACTAGCAAAGAACGCAGATAAAATTGATTAACTCAGATAACGACAATTTAGCCAGGAAATTCCTAATTATACATAGACCGCGATCATCGACTCAAATATTTTCTTTGGTTTAAAAATAGATTAGCTATGGTTACCAACTACCTCTGGC
>JAOSBP010024693.1:0-10182 GCA_027563825.1 Erythroxylum mucronatum | reverse complement strand
TAATTCAGCCCAATCACTCTCATCCTATGCCAAATTACTATTCTACCCTTCCCGTTGAGGGTGGGATGTTACAGTTAATGTTTCCAAATCACCTGTAACTAGCTTTGAAGTGAGATTGCCTAGGGGTACAAGATATACCCAAGTAGTTCTATATGAGACATTTCCAAAATATTGTTGCCATTGCAAGAAATTTGGCCACAACCCATTTGATTGTAAAGGGAAGAATAAAAAGAAGCAGATGCAAGAGAATAATAACACGGAGAATACAAAAACTATAGAAGCAGAAGGTGAGAAGGGTCAGAATCAAGAAGTAGGAATGGGTCTACTAGCACAACCAGTAACACAAGAAGGAGGAGATCAAGTGGTAAATCCTACCCGAGGGGTGGAACAACACACACAGAAAGAGGTAGGTGCAGGAGGAATAGTAAGTAGGCTAAATAACCCTGGTGTGTAGGGCCAAAAGGATCCTTTTAGGATGGCAGCCAATGAACTGAATGAAGAGTCTTGGCATATGGTAATGACCAACAAGAGTGTTAGTAAAGGAAAAAAAGTATTGTTACCATCAAATAGAATTGGGGCAGATAACATAAATACAAGGCAGAAGGGAAATACTAGAGTGGAAAAAGGTATGTGCAGTAATGATAAGTTAAGGAGAGTAGGAGGGGGGAGGCCTCCTCCTTCTTCCAAATGAAGATCCTCTTATGGAATGTCCGAGGCCTAAATAAGGCCTCAAGACAGTGCAGTGTGGCTAGCCTTCTTAGGCAAAATCACTGCAATTTTGCTTGTCTTTTGGAAAAAAAGCTAGTTGGAGACAGTTTGGAAAGAATGATGAAAACAAGATTTAGAGGCTGGGGATTTTCCCACAACTTTGATCTTATAGCTGGAGGTAGAATTTACATATTATGGAACACTAATACATGCAACTGTCAGATTTTAGAGGTTAGAGAACAATTTATACATATGGAAGTTCAATGCAAAATCACCCAATTATCCTTTACAACCTCTATTGTCTACGAGTTGTATAGTGTTACACGAAGAAGAGAACTATGGCAGAAGCTCCAGGAAGTAAATAGAGACATAAGGAGACCCTGGATCATTATGGGAGACTTCAACTGTTGTGATGCAACAGAGAGGCTTGGCTGCCAACCTCCTTCAGCCTATCTGCTGAAGGATTTCATGGATTTCAAAATGCAAATGGAGTTGGAGGATGCTCCAAGTTGTGGGGAATTCTATATATGAAACAGAGTACTACTAAATCAGGCCTGGAATGATCTGGGAGTTAACTGTACTGCACATTTCTTAGAAATAAGGGCTGATTTGAACCATTGCCCTGTCCTAGTGGAGTTTAACTAAATGGAAATGATAGGAAAAGGGCCTTTTAAGTTCTTTAATATATGGTTGAAGCATCCCCGGATAAATGACGTGGTGGATAATGGCTGGGAGATAAGAGTGGAAGGCTCAGCCTAGTTTGTTCTGTGTAGGAAGTTGAAAGCTTTGAAATGTGAGATGAAACAGCTGAACTCCACAGCTTATAGCAATATTTTTGATAAGGCTAAACGGGCATAAGAGAACTTTCAAATAGCCTACAAGGCATCTTTAGATAAACTTGAAGATGCAGAATTGATTTTAGAAGTGAAGTTAAAGAGAAAGTAGGCAGTTTTTTTACTAGAGGCTGAAAGGCTCTTCTACCAATAGAAGGCAAAATGCATGCATCTTATGGAGGTTAATGAAAGCAGTAAATATTTCCATTCAATGGTGTGGAAAAGGGGAAAAGAAAACACAATTTCTTACATCATAAGGGACGATGGGAACCCAAGTACTTCAATGGAAGAAGTGGTGAATTGTTGCATGAACTTCTACCAAGGTCTCCTTGGAACTTCCCTGCCCATGGATCCGATAGAAGCTAATATCGTCACTAATGGACAGACTCTAGATGAGCAAGGAAAGGAAGGGTTAGTTGCCCCCATTAGGGAAGAAGAGATCAAGAAGGTACTGTTTGATATAGGGGATGAAAAAGCAACTGGACCAGACGGCAATACATCAACATTTTTTAAACAACAATGGGAGAGAGTAGGGCTGAGTTTAATCGCAACAGTGCAGGAATTCTTCTCAACAAGAAAACTCCTGAAGCAGATAAGCCATTGCACCTCACCCGTATACCGAAGAAGAAGACTACCCCTAAGGTTACAGATTTTTGACCTATTGCATGCTTAAATGTGGCTTATAAGGTGATTACAAAAGTTTTGAATGAGAGAATGATTAGGGTGATCAGGAATATAGTTTATCCAGCCCATGCGGCTTTCATACTTGAAGATGTATGCTAGATAATGTGTTCCTTGATCAGGAATTAGTAAGGGGCTACACAAGAAAAAGAATCTCACCCAGGTGTATGATCAAGGTAGACATCACCAAAGCCTATGACATGAAGGAGTGGAGTTTCCTTCATAATATGATGAGATGCTTGGGATTTCCTTCTAAATTTACTGGTTGCGTTATGGAATGCGTGCAGTTTGCTTCTTATTCAGTGTCAATGAATGGAACTATGCATGGTTGGTTTAAAGGACGAAGGGGACTAAGGTAGGGTGACCCAATGTCACCTACCCTTTTTCTACTTGGGTTGGAATACCTATCCAGATTGCTGAAGAACAGAACAAACACTACCTAGTTTCACTTCCATCTGAAGTGTAAACAATTAGGTATAACTCATTTTGCTTCTGCGAATGACTTAATGTTGTTTTCAAGAGGGGACCAATCTTCTATAGGCATCTTAGTGGGAGTGTTACATGAATTGGAGAAGGTTGCTGGGTTGAAAGTGAGTGTACAGAAGTCTAATACAAAAGACAATTTATAGTTCTTGGAGATTGAAAGAACATGTGCTCTGTGCAAAATAGAAACAGAAACTGTTGACCACTTGTTTTTCAATTGTGCTTTTATAGATGAAATATGGCGAGCCATCAGAGTATGGCTAGGACTGACCTGTATCATGTCTTCACTATGCAAGGCTATAAATGGATCAGAAAAGATTACAATTGAGCAGTTATAAAAAGCAAAACTGTTAGAATTGGTCTCATGTGCACCATGTACATGATATAGAAGGCAAGAAATTTGATCCAGTTAGACTGCTTCTATTACAAGCTCTGATGTAATCATAAAAATAAAGACAACAATGTATAGAATTTTATATAGGTTGTATCCTATTGATCTAATTACCTTCTGACATTCGGATACATGAAACCTTTCTTGATATATTTGCTCATAAACTCTTCTTAGTTGTCTTGTGGAACATTGTGCTTGAGGTTGAGGCTAAGTGATTCTAGTCTCTATTCGGGTCTAGTGAGCAGGTTGGGGTTTGTTTGGGGCAACCTATGTCCCTTGTGGGATGTACTTGGGAATTCGGATATTTTGAGATGGGTCATGCTTTATATTGTAGTGCTTATTTTCGGATGCATAGGGGGGTTGAGGCTTAATATTGCTAGCCTCCACTAGGGAGTACTGGGCATTGGGCTTGATAAGGCTGTATTACTTTTATATAGATGTATATGGGGAAAGGGTCAATTGGCATAGGTTTCTAGATGGATTGGGGTATGCCCTAAATATTCATGTATCATATGTTAGCTCCTTAGCCTCGGGGTGAGATGTCTTAAGTTGCAGCCTTCGGATGTATCGGGACACTGTTTACTATGTCCCTGTTCGGATGTACTTGGACATTTAGATTCATGTTCTATATTGTATTACTTTCCTTTGGATGTACAGAGGGGTTAAGGTTCATTGATACTGGTTCCATTCGGGGGTATAAGGCATGGGGGTAACTGTGGGTGTCTTTATCAGCTATGGTTGTAATATTCATTTTCCATATTTGATTGGAGTATGCCCCCAATGATTCCATTTCGATGTTTTGGGGTGAGTAGCTTGGTTGAGGTTTAGTGTTTAGACTCCTTCAGTAGACTATGACATATGTGCTTGCCTTCGGATGTACAGGGGGATGTTTACAGCTAACCTATCATCGGTTGTACTGGGGTATAGGGAGCATTTGATGTAGTTTTCTTTGTGATGACACTTTTGATTAGGGTTGTTCGGTAGCCATGTCTAATCGGGGTCTACTCCAATGGGCCTTGGATGCTTTTGCTACAGGTTTTGGATTGACTTTGATGGCTACGGTCATGTATGGGGCTTTGCTAAACATTTGCTCATAGCTTTTGTTTGAGCTGTCCCGGCGGATAAGATGCGTATAGAGTATTTCTAGCAGCTTCCCTTCTTCTGCTTTGGTTGGTTTGACTTATGTTATATTGGTTGTTCTTGAACCTTGATGTATAGGCTTAGATTGCCTTTTGTCTATAGTCTATTTTCGGATGTAATAGGGTATCTGCGTATAACCTCTCATTGGATGTATTGAGGGAATTTGGGAAATTTGATGTTGTCTCATTTTGATCGAGGTATGCCCTATTGATCGTTGTACACACTTTTGAGAAATATACTATTTACCTTTCATTAAAAAAACAAAACAAAAAGAGGTCCTAGCCCTAACACATACTAATTGTCCTTCCTCAACTCATCTGAACCAATCTCTGGGGCATAATGACTCAAGTGAATAAAGTTCGTGGTATACTCGTCCACTGTCCTATCTCCATGACGTAGGTTCAGAAACTTTGATTGGAGCGTCTCACGAGTTGTAAAGGAAAGGAAGTAATTCATAAATCTCTCTAAACTGCGACCAAGTCACTGTACCCAAGTATGGAAGGATATGGTCTCAATACCAATCCTTGGCCATCCCTTGCAAAGACATCTCTACCAAACCCACCAACTGTGTATCAGAACAATGCAGCCTCTTGCCTCGCATCTCCACCTTATCAAGAAAATCAATAGCCTCCCGAGGTCTAGTTCTGTCAAACTTTATCGGATGAAACCTTGCATATGCCATAGATAATTGCATATCCTACCTCTCTTGTTGCATCATTATCATCGAGTCTCGAAACATAGCATTGTTAACCTCTATCTCTGTTAGGAATGCCTGCATATCAAACACAAGTGCCCCAGGGAACTCCTTGTGACACCTCTAATGCCTCGATAGGGACCTCTCGTGTTCAGGTCGTTCTACGCCTACTATGCCGTGAAACTGAAGCCACAGGGGCAGATGTCTCATCCTGAGCTGAGGCTTCATTGTGATTCTCTTGGTCAAGTCGAGCAAGAAATCGAGTGCGTCTATTCAAACTGAAATTGAAAGCAAGAGAATGGTCAGTACCACCAGTGAGAATATGAACGTATTCTGTAAGAAGTTACTTTAAAAAGAAGTAGATTTCAATGTGTCCGTAGTGACAAACAAAAGAACATCCTAGGCCGTAAATCTGTAACCTAGGCTCTGATGGCAACTTTGTTACAATCCAAAACAGGCGTGTGACCGGCACGTGGGACCGAGGTTTGAAACCTCAGATCACACATAAGCCTAACATTAGCGACAAAATAAATTCTAACCTCAAGAACATAGCAAGGTCATACAATACAATAACAATAGTGCACGTCATAAAGAAGTTTTACAACTCATGAAATCCTGTCACTATGGACGCTACAATACAAGATAAATGAAAATAAAGAAAGAATATACACAAATGTAGGTAAGTCGTAGCGGACACGTCATGGAAGTCACTGCTACGAAGCTAGTGGTAGCTGACCTGTAAAAATAAAGTTGAGGGGAGTCAGACCTCTCTAAGTAAGCTCACATCGTCCTACGATACCAAATGTTATGCGCACAGTCATGTATGAACATCAAAATACATACATGTCATGCTATACATCCAATAACATCAACAACACAAATAAATTGTAGGGGAGAATATCTGTAGAACCCTAATCTCCAAGGGTAAGCCCTCATAACTATAAATCTTGAATGGCTTAAGGGAGTTATGCATCACCAACTGCCCAGCCATGCTCCTATACTTATGTAGTCATAAGGCTCTATTAATTTAAAGGGGCTACGGGGAGCCAAATATTACCCACAAACCAGCCCTCGCTCAAATATCCAAATTCATAAGCATCATAAATAAGGATCCAATCAGGACCAAGTATCAACCAGGATCAACCCATAACATATCTCAATATCATAAACAAAACAACTCTCATAATCATAACCAGTGTGTATTTGGTCCTAACGCATACCCATCAGGTGGCATCCTACAAATCTTTTCTTCTCCACAATCGAACATAGTAATACATATCAATTAAAAGTAAAAAAAGTTCTAAAAATTATACTATCATTTTTCTCTAAAGAGCCATAGTGAGGTTTTCAGCGATTTGTGAATTAAAAATCATGGAATGTTTAAGTGAGAATAAGAGAAATTTTCGAATTTCATAAATGGACTGCTTAGGCAATTCAGATGATACCTAAATTGTTATTTGAGTCCAATAACTCCTAATTAGCACTGATTGAGATATTTTCTTTCAATTTATTAGGTATAGCAGGAGTGGGACCTTATCGGAAGGTTTGAACGAACAAGTTCGGTTACCAAGTAAGTTCATACTAACTTATTGTTACTGTAGTTGTAACTGATATACGAGTTCGGTTACCAAGTAAGTTCATACTGATACACACATGCATATATATATATATATATATCGATACTTATATATCTATATAGCGAACTAAGTGGATGCGTTGGGTTGGGTATGTGTGTATCAGTATGAATATATACGAATTCGGTTACCAAGTAAGTTCATACTGATACACACATACCCAACCCAACGCATCCACTTAGTTTGCTATATAGATATATAAGTATATATATATATATTTCGGTTACCAAGTAAGTTCATACTGATACACACATGCATATATATAGATATATAGATATATATATCGATCGATACTTATATATCTATATAGCAAACTAAGTGGATGCGTTGGGATGGATATTGCATACATACATTGGTCATTGCATAACTGAATATTTACTTGATAAATTGCATGCTTAATAATTGATATGTATTGCTATGTTCGATTATATGGAAGAAAAGATCTGTAGGACGTGCCACCTGATAGGTATGCATTAGGAGCAGATGCGCACTAGTTATGATAATGAGAGTTGTTTTGTTTATGATATTGACATATGTTATGCGCCGATTTTGGTTTATGCTTGGCTCCTGATCGGACCCTTATTTGTGATGCTTATGACTTTGGACGCTTTGAGCGAGGGCTGGTCTATTGGTGATGCTTGACTCCCCACAACCCCTTTGGATTAAGAGAGCCTTACGACTACATAAGTATAGGAGCATGGTTGGGTCATTAGTGATGCATAACTCCTCGCAGCCATTCGAGGTTTAGAGTTGTGAGGGCTTACCCTTAGAGATTAGGGTCCTACAAATATTCTCCTCCACAATTATTTGTGTTGTTGATGTGATTGGATGTATTTTGATATTCATGCATGACTGTACGCATAGCATTGGGTATCGTAAGATGATGTGAGCTTACTCAGCGAAGTCTAGCTCTTCTCAACTTTATTTTTTTCAGGTCAGCTACCACCAGCGTAGTAACTCCCATAATGTGTCTGCTACAACTTACCTATGTTTATGTATATTCTTTCTTTATTTTAATTTATCTTGTATTGTAGCGTCCGTAGTGACATGATTTCATGAGTTGTAAAACTTCTTTTTGACATGCACTATTATTATTGTATTGTATGAACTTGCTGCGTTCTTAGGGTTTGAATTTATTTTATCACTAATGATAGTCTTACATGTGATATGGGGTTTCAAACCTCGATTCCACGTGCCAGTCACGCGTCCATTTCAGGTCGTGACAGTTTTAATGTATTTGATTGTGATTATGAAGGAGAAAAAATCTATAGGATGTCCCACTTGATGAATATGTATCATGTTCAACAGTGCATTGATTTGATTATGAGAGATAATTGATATATGATATTGAGATATAATACGAACTGATCTTAATTGCTGCTTGGCTCTTGGCAACGTCTTTGTTTGATATGTATATTATTGATGTAAATGGGACTCTGGACATATTGATTGAATGTTGATCTGTTGGTAATGCTTGGCTCTTTGCAGTCCCTTTGGACTAAGAGAGCCTTATGGCTATATAAGTATAACTATATGACTAAACTATTAGTGGTGCTTAGCTCCTTACAACCATTTGAGATGTACTATTTTGAGGATTTACCTTAAAGATTATGATCCTACAGATATTTCTTTTCCACGATTTATTGTGTATTGCACGTGATTTGTCTTGCATCATATATGTGTGTTTATAATAACATAAACATTATGTATGCATGTTATTGGGTGTCTTAGGGCAATATGAATTTACTCAATGAAGGATGACTCTCTTCAACTCTATGTTTTAAGTCAACTACCGCCAACTTCGCATTAATGACTCTAAGAAGCATTAGTTGTAATATATTTACCTCTACGTATGCTTTTCATTTGTATTTGTACTCTAGCATTTGCAGTGATATGAATTAGTACGTAGAGAGTTTTTCTTCTGATTCACGTTAACATTATTGTACTTATTGTGTTTGTACTTACGTGCATTCATGTTGTTATTTATGTTTTTAGAATTTTTATTTATTTCTATCAATAAAAGATAGGATTAGGTGTAATTTGAGGGCTTCAGCTTTATAGTTTTATGTGTTGTACACGTGCCCGTTTAGGTAATATTCTTTCGATGACTAAACTTTTTTTAGTCTCATAATTTAACTATTTTTATTCCAAATGAAAGCTCCTAAGGAGTAGAACAATTTTTATAACTGCAAGAAATTCAAATTCTTGACCAATCTCAACGAATTGAAGAAAAATAATTTCAGAGCCCTAAACTCTAGTTTCGACGATCTATAGCAACACAGGCGGCGATTAGCAACAAGATCATAGAGCTTTTGTTGCTAATACAAATGAAGAACAGAAGAGAGATGGAGAAATAGAAGAGTCCAGAAAGAAGAACAGAGAGCTGTAGAGAGAAAGAGAGACACACACACAAATATTAGCTAATTCATATCATCCTTGTGAGAGAAATCGTTACAATTTTATACTAGTTACAGCTATGTAACAGTTATAATATTTTTGTACGTAACAATTCTTTCCCCTTTAAAAAACCTTGTCCTCAAGGTTACGGAGGTTTACAAAATGGACAAAAAAATGAATAATTTGATTTTATTTTCACCACCCATCTTCTTCACAGCTTCACCAACAATTGCTGCTGCAAAGCTCACAATATGCTCATTTAACATAACTCCAAAACCAGATGAAATACTTCTATACTTTGCAGGGTCAATCTGCATGTTACTCTTAACGAAATCAAGAGGAGTAACTGTTATGTGGGTTAGACCATAGCTGAGAAGACTACCAGCCGTACAAGCAACATAGAAAACCAGAGAGTACATCTCGATCTTACTAGGCTTGCTGGGAGAGGGGACGACTAAGGAACTATCAGAGGCAACGTCTTTGTTATTCATGAGAGGGGTGGACTCTACAACTAAAGACTTTATGTAGTCCTTCTCTTGCATGGGTTGCTCGTTTTGATTCGTGAGTTTCGAAGTACCTGCAATAGTAGCTTCCACTTCCGTCAGTCTCTCTGAACTACTCTGAGATGTCGGGTCTACAGTCTACTGCTCCATCCTCTCCTCCTATTTTTTGTAACGTTTGTATAATGTTACGATATATTTATGCCAGCAAGCCAGCACATAAGTGTAGGCGTTAGTTAGTCTGTTAAGTAGTAGCGGTTTCTATTTTAGCTTGTATATAAGCTTCTGTACAGTTGAAATGAGAAATATACGAAAATCATTTTTTCCCCCCAATTCTCGACTCTGTTCTCTTTTCTATTCTCTTTGCTACATGGTATCAGAGCCCTAGGTTGCTACACGAATACGGTGTTTGCTGGATCTAGCTCCGTTGTAGTTATGGCTACTCCCTCCGATAGTCTTAGTCATTCTGCTGCGATGAATCGTGATGTGGATGGAGATCCATTGCTTTTACAGAGTTCGGATCACCCAGGCATGACTTTGGTTGCATCTCCTCTCACAGGTAACAATTATCTTACCTGGAGTATAGCGGTTAAGACTAGCCTTGAAGCTAAAGACAAGATTTGTTTTATTGATGGGAGTTTTCCGGCTCCTACGAATCCCGTTCTTTTTAAGAAGTGGAAGAGAGTTGATTCTATGATTAAGGCATGGCTTTTGAATTCTA
>JAOSBP010024620.1:0-10189 GCA_027563825.1 Erythroxylum mucronatum | reverse complement strand
TTTTAACCTTAAGTGACTTGCCCATTTTGCCCTTGATACATTCTTACAACATTAACACTTAAATGCAATCAACCTATAACATAAAATCTTACCAATATTGACATAAATAATTTTATAAGGAACATTTAATGTCAAAAGGACAATATCCATTTTCTATAACTTATCAGATTAGTTTTGCATTAACTAATTCTCACCATAGTATTGAATTTAAAGATACAGAACAAATCTATTTAGATCACTTATTCACAGAAGTAGCCAAGGTAGGAACCAAATTTCAACAAAAACTTACACCTTTACCAGCTATTCAATATCCAATCCTCTTACATCAAGCATCTCAAGAGCCTCTTACCAGAAGACATTCTTTTTCTCAATTACCCTCACAAATACCAACTCTAATTCGATCAAACTCTTTTTCGATTCCTCGATCTCTTCAAGACCCTAAAATAACTCAACCTCATCAAAAACAGTTAGACACTATTCAAAATCAAATCTCTACTTTAGCTAAGTATGTACAAGACAAATTATGAGTAGCCTTACACAACAAATTACCGACTTAGTAACTCAACAGATACAAGTAGAAACTAAATTAGAACAATTTATACAAACTCAGATGGAAATATTACAGGAACTTAAAGCATTAAAAAATAAAATCGAAAAATTAAGAAGGGACCGCAAAGTGGTATCAGAGCTTATGTTAACTTACATCAAACCCATATTCAACGAATAAAAATTAACCGCATTTTATCTACTTTAGCACATCTTGAAGAACAGGAAATACCTAACACCACTCCTGAAGCTCAAGCACCAACAACCCAACAAACACATACACCTTCAACATCTGTAACTATACCTACAACCGTTTTACCTATCCCCAAACACCATGAAAAAGGCACCAAAGTTTATGTTATTTATAATGGACCAATGGCAGGGATTTATGAGGAATGGCATCAAGCAGCAACTTTGCTACTGAAAACACGTGTTGACAGTAGGGCATTATCAAACCTTTTATACCCACCACGCATCCACTAGAAGCGGCGCCTCCCAGGCGTCATTTATAAGTGCAAGGGACATTCACACTAGTCGAATCCACTCCCTAGGATTCGAACCTGTGACGTGGAGGCAGCCCAGTCCCATACCCCATACCTGGACGCTTTGATACCACTTTGCTACTGAATACACGTGTTAACAGTAGGGCGTTAACAAACCTTTTATACCAAAATAAATCAGTTATTCTTTCATCTAAAATAGCCATCCTAATAGTTGAATCTATTCCTTCTTGAAAAGTTGATTTTAATAAAATTTGTATTGTAGAGAGAGGTTTAAATAATTTGATTCCGCCCTACCTTTAACTCGAGTTTTGGGTAGCAAAGTGGTATCAAAGCTCAGGTATGGGCCTGAGGCTTAGCCCCACGTCTCGTGTTCGAGTTGCAGCACAACCACTGCTTCCGAACTAGCCTGTGAAGCAGCGAAGCATGGTGGGTTTAAGTAATTTGATTCCGCCCTACCTTTAACTCGAGTTTTGGGTAGCAAAGAAATTATTTCCTATAATAAAAGGTAGTCCGGATTCATGCTGATAAATAGAAGGGATTGAGAAAGTATATCCTTCAATTTTGATATTAGTGTAATAACTTGCATACCATAAAAATTTATAACTTCCGTCTGCTATTCTTATTTGTAGTGGTTTATCTAATTTTTTTTCCAATGTAATGATATTTGTTTAGAAGCGATATAAATAGTTACACCCGTATCTATATATGCATTAATTTTAGTCTGTTGTATCACTATTTGAATAAAAGTTGCGTTCGGATTGAATTGATGATTCGGGGCTACTTTCTAAACTAGATCCAAAATATTTTCTAACTTCTAACTGCAACATTAAATAAACAATCCACCCACCTCTAGGATCTATTTATTCCCAAAGCGTAATGATTCTTCTACCATGAATAGGCTTCTTTTAGAAATTGCCAGATATTACTTGTAGCTTTCTATAGGACAGAGTCACTATCCTTTGTTATATTTTGTTTTGAGAAAATATAATCTTATATGCTAACTTCATGAGCTTTAGGTAAATCTTTGGTGGCACATTAGATTCAATGTACATAATTATCTGATTAATTTCATCATCAAACTTCAAATATTATGGAGCAGATTAGCAAATTATGTTGTGTTTACCGGATAGATATTAATCGAGATTGTGCAAGAGTAAGATTAGGTGATAATAACTCTACTTTTTTAATAATAAAAATATTATTTTTATATATAACTGGTAGCATATAATAATAATAACAATAAACGACCGATCTGCCTGTAACTGGGGCGAGTCGTCATACCTAACACTTGCCTAATTTATGTCTCTGCATTCAGGTCCTCCGTGTATGCCGTCGTACTGTTACCGTTGTCCTGAAGTCCATTTCGCTGCTCTCTCACTCCACTCACTTTTGCACGTGCAGTTCTGTGGTGGCTATTTCCCCAGGATCATTTCTGTCTTTTCACTTCCCTCGACTCTTCACCAACACATTCCCTTCACTTTCACTTAGTACTCTTTTACGACTCTCCACACGGCCCACACTTGCTAGCGTATGCGTCACTGCCGAATTGAAACCTTCCACGTTTACTCACCACCATTTTATTGGTCCACGTCACTGAAAAGTTGATGCTCTGAGAAATCTTCCCTCTCACCATCTGCCATGTGGAAAAGTCCGCTCTGGGCCGGTGACCAGAAGATCACATCAGAGGACGGACATTTCCAGCTCGCGACGGAGATCACAAAGCTCCAAATATTTGAGAAGTGCCCGTATATTCCACCTCATACATTCACCGTCTGATCAACATCGGGGGGCTCAGATCAACCCATGATCACAACTTTCGCTATATTTGAGCCCTCCTACACTCCACCAACCTTCGTCTCTCTTTTTCTTTTCAGTTCTCCTCCCCCTTTCCCATAACATACACAGAGAAACCAAAAGCTTAAACCTTTATCGAAACACCATTTAAAAATGATGTCTTTAACTCTCACTTCAACTACTTCTTGTTCTTTAGCTTTCAACTCGCGACCTTCTCTTAAATCTCGCACTTTGTTCCACCTCAGATACTCTCCTACACGCCTCCCTTCACATCTCAACCACCCTAATCTCACCGCTTCAGTAGCCGACGCCGCTGCTACTTCTGTCAAGTACCCTATATTCTCATGCCTCAATTCTATCAACCCACGTCGTAAAGTCTCAAACTTAACCGTCAAAGCGTCGGCGGCGGCGTCGACCACCATAACCCCCGCTTCGCAACCATGGCAAGGCGCAGCTATAAAGCCACTTCTAGCCTCCATTGCCACCGGTGTAATTCTCTGGTTCGTTCCGGTCCCAAATGGTGTCTCCAAACCCGCGTGGCAACTCCTCGCGATATTCCTGGCAACTATTGTCGGTATCATAACTCAGCCTCTGCCTCTCGGGGCCGTGGCTTTGATGGGCTTAGGCGCTTCAGTTCTAACAAAAACGCTCAGTTTCTCCGCCGCATTCTCCGCTTTCGGCGACCCGATCCCATGGCTAATCGCGCTTGCTTTCTTCTTCGCTCGTGGGTTCATAAAGACCGGACTTGGAAACAGAATTGCTTACCAGTTCGTGTCTCTGTTTGGATCTTCTTCTTTGGGACTGGGTTACAGTCTCGTCTTTAGTGAAGCTTTATTGGCGCCTGCGATTCCTTCTGTTTCTGCAAGAGCTGGAGGTATTTTCTTGCCATTGGTGAAGTCTCTATGTGTGGCCTGCGGTAGTAATGTTGGCGATGGTACAGAGAACAAGTTGGGGTCTTGGTTGATGCTTACATGTTTCCAAACTTCGGTGATTTCGTCGTCCATGTTCTTGACTGCCATGGCTGCGAACCCCTTGAGTGCCAACCTGACGTATAATACGATTAAGCAGACTATTGGGTGGACTGATTGGGCTAAGGCTGCGATTGTCCCTGGATTGGTTTCGTTGATCGTTGTGCCTTTGGTTTTGTATATAATATATCCACCAACCGTGAAAAGTAGTCCTGATGCACCTAAGTTGGCTAGAGAGAGGTTGCAGAAGATGGGCCCAATGACGATGAATGAGATTATTATGTCTGCCACCCTGCTTCTAACAGTACACATTGCTTTCTCTTCCTTTCACCCTCTCTGCTACTTGAATCCAACGATTGGTTATGGTAGCGGTTAGTGAGTGGTTATATTAGTCTTTTTCTTTTGATTCATCTCTGTTGTTAGCTCCTTAAGTGGTGATGGATCTTAGAACTCGTTTTCATGCTAAAGTGGTCAAGGTTGACATGGTTTATCTCTTATTTTCATTCATAAAGAGTATAAAGTGAAAGAACTGAACCCATATAGAGTGTGATTGGACTGGTCTCATTGACGACGTACTTAATTGGTGCCCTTGCATTTTATAAATGAAGTTTCTCTCTTAGCTGCTAACGTAGCTAACAAACTAAATCTCTTTGGTAGGGGGTTTTAGATTTACTGGGCAATCAATTCCTGATCAGTCAGTGTGGGCAATGTGTGAGCTTGATTCTGTTTGTTGAAGCCTAATGTCTTATTATTCATCTTGAGGGTGTTGCGTTGCAGTTATAGGCAGAATGCTGTTCTGAGTTTTTACTTCCATGCATGTATTTTATATTAGTTTGGATAATCAGTTTTGGTTGGTTTCATGCTGTATACAAGTTTCTTTATCATGTTGGTCTAGGAATTGTATTCCATAAAAGCAGTTTAAAATCTAACAGGGAAACATAGCTTTCAATTAGAAGTAGCATTGGTAAGATTCACTATCTTATTTATTTTTTTGTGCCTGCTTATTAAAACTATGTTCTGCTAAACAAACACTCTATAGGTGGGGCTTTGGATTTTTGGGAGCATGTTGAATGTGGATGCTGTTACAGCAGCTGTACTGGGATTGTCCGTTCTGCTTATAACTGGTGTGGTTACATGGAAGGAGTGCTTAGCTGAGGCAGTTGCTTGGGATACCCTTACATGGTTTGCTGCCCTTATTGCCATGGCTGGGTATCTCAATAAGTATGGACTTATCTCCTGGTTCGGCCAGACGGTTGTTAAGGTTTGTGATAAACTATGCATCAAGTAATGAACAAATGCATGCGGGTACTCTCATTAACAGCCTATCCTGTTGGTTTTTTTTTTCTCATCTCAACAGTTTGTTGGTGGACTCGGACTTTCATGGCAGCTGTCTTTCGGCATATTGGTTCTGCTTTACTTCTACTCCCACTACTTCTTTGCAAGTGGAGCAGCTCATATTGGTGCCATGTTTACAGCATTCTTGTCAGTAGCCAGTGGTTTGGGAACTCCTCCGTATTTTGGAGCCATGGTGTTGGCCTTCCTTTCCAATCTCATGGGCGGGCTTACACATTATGGCATCGGGTCTGCACCTGTTTTCTATGGTGCAAACTATGTGCCTCTAGCCAAATGGTGGGGCTATGGCTTCCTTATATCTGTGCTCAACATCATCATCTGGCTTGGAGTTGGAGGGATTTGGTGGAAGTTGGTTGGCTTGTGGTGAGACGGTAAACCTTCTTAAGGTGCAATTTTCTCATGAGATGAGACTTCTTTTAATTTTTGTTTCCGATTCTTTGTCCTACAAATAATCTTTCGGTAGAGAAGATGGATGTCATTTGTCATTCACATTGGTATATTTAGAGCAGAAAAACTGTCTGCAATTCTTGGTACAGTAATTACTTGAAGTTGGGATTAGATTATATTTTATCATTTGTGTGTTACACATTTAATGAAATCATGATTATTCGTTTCAGTTCAAGGACTTCGGCATGTAGTTATTTTGGAACAGAAAGCAATTAATTATGAATTATTTAATTTTTTAAAGATTATTATCAACAGCAACAACACTAGGAGAAGTAGAAATCTTACTTAGACGTGAGATTTGGAGAGATCCAACCTTACCCTTAATTAGTAGAGAGGCTATATAACTCTTCCTGCGAACAAAATGGGCCTCTAGGTTTTGATTGCACCATGTTGGTCCTGGCTTATTATTTACACAATGAGAACCTACTATTTACTTGGCACCTAATATTAAGATGATTGTTGCATCTAATCACACTTAAGTAAACATAACCTGTATTAAGATGATTCCCCTAAGCCCTAACATAAGCACATATTTTGAGCCTCTTGATTATTGCATGTAATCACACTTGGTAAAAGTAACTTGTATTATAAGATGATTCTCCTGATATAAGCACATATTTTAAGCCTCTTGATTATTAATATGATTCTCCTAACATAAGCATAAGCACTTATATCATGCTCACGAGCATTTGTTATACAGTAATGGAATCCTAGTTGATGGGAATTGGAAGGAAGCAAGGAATTTCGTCCACTCCATTAGCATAACACAAACCTCAATATATTACATGACAGGGACCACAGAAAGCACACAACACAAGCCTCATGTGGAACAAATTGTTCGTCTGTTAGTTTGATTTTGATCTTGGTTGGGTCGGCTGTGCTAGGTCTAAACCCATCTTCACATGACCACGGCCCGTCCGGCCCATCAAGAGTTAGACTCCCATAGACTCCCATGCGAACACAAGTTTCTACGTAAACCTAGCATCTACAGCATATATAAGGTATTATTTTATCGTGATTCAGGTATGAGACTGTAACCCTAGCTATTCGTTTGCATTCTCAGCTACCAAAACCTTCTCACAAATATTGATTTGAGCGTCGGAGGGGCCTTCCGGGAAACAACTCTCGGCCCGCCGTTATCTATTTTGCAGGTATCTCACAGCGAGAATCGCACAGACCATGGATCAAAACAATGACGTTCCACCTCAGAAAAATCCGGCTGAACCATTTGGCACCCACCGTGGGGCCCAGCGTCAGGGCACCACGTCCAGAACCACACAAATTAGCCAAGCGGCGGCAACCAACCCTGATATTGCCGCCATCATGGCACTTGCACTGCAACGGATGGCTTTGCCATTACCTGATGTTCTCCCACCAGCACATCCCGGCTCTTGCACACAGACTTTGCATTTGAATGAACAACGACGGCCTCAAAACCAAGATCAAGACGAGCAGCACTCCTCAGACTCTCAACTGGAACACCAGCAGACCCCCGCCCGGCAGCTGGGCGCGATAACCAATCATAATCCAACGGAAGCTCTAAGGAAAGTTGTGGCTGACCGAGTCATTTTGGCTTCGAAATCCAACCCGAGCCGACAGTCCACACAGTGTAGCCCTCCGACCGATAGGTCTTACAGCTGGCGAAGGCCTTGGAGGCGGAACAGAAACAGGGGAGACCGATGTAGGGCACAGTTTGGGACAGGAGATATTAGTAGTGCCGAACGACGGGGTGACCGATTGGTCGCGGTCAGCAACACGATTTTCAGAAGTAGTGCAGCAGGAGGGTCGATCGATAGAGGGAGAAAAAGATACGCTGGGCAGATTGTGAAAAATTTGCCAGCAAAGCAAAAGAAGCCGAACGACATGGTAATCTCGTTCGACGAATCTGATCTAAAAGGTATAAGCCGCCCTCATGGTGATGCATTGGTGACCACTTTGAGCATTGAGGGTAACGAAGTGAAGCGAATACTGATTGACACAGGCAGCTCAGCTGACCTGCTATATTATGACGCTTTCGAGCAGATGAAGATACCAGAGGATCGGTTATTGCCAACTGACGGACCTATCAAAGGAGTGACGGGAGTATCAGCTTATCCATTCGCCCGAGTCTTGTTAAAAGTAAAATTCGGGCAGAAGCCATGTCACGTGGAAAGAAGTGTTAAATTTTTGGTCGTCAAGTTTGTGGGAGCATACAACGCTATAATTGGGAGAACCACTCAAAACGCTCTTAGGGCGGTCATCTCCATCTGCTACCAAGCAATGAAGTTCCCAACACCACATGCAATAGATGTTGTAAGGGGTTAGCAGAAAATCGCTAGGGAATGCTACTTAGTAGAAATCGGGGCACTAGACAGAGCGGTAATTCTGGCAAGCTCTCTCGACGTGAGAGCTGATGAGGAAACGGAAAGGATGAATCCTGTGAAAGAAATGCAGCAGATCGTATTGGATGAAGCCTATCAGTCCAAATTCACAAATCTAGGTTCCGAGCTGGACAAAGTTCTGGTTAAAGAGATCACAGATTGCTTGGTAGAAAATAGATCGATTTTTACCTGGGTGTCGAGCGACATGCCTGGAATTTCTCGATCGGTAACGTCACATTCCTTTAGTATTCGGGCGGATTACAAACCAGTCAGGCAAAAGAAGCGGTCGCACGGCAGGGAGAGGTAGGAAGTGATCAAGAGAGAGATAGAGAGACTGCTCGGTGTCGAGTTTATTCAGGAAGTCAAATACCCCGAATGGCTGGCGAATGTTGTGCTAGTGAAGAAAAAGAATGGCAAGTGGAGAATGTGCATTGACTTTACCGATTTAAACAAAGCATGCCCAAAGGATAGCTTCCCCCTGCCAAAAATCGACCAGCTAGTAGACTCTACATCAGGGCACGAGCTCCTCAGCTTCCTGGATGCGTTCTCTGGGTATCATCAAATAAAAATGAACCTTGAAGATGAAGAAAAAACGGCTTTCATAACCGACCAGGGCACATACTGCTACCAGGTGATGCCGTTCTGTTTGAAGAATGCAGGGGCCACCTACCAACGGCTCGTAATGGAAGTCTTTAAGAAGCAGATCGGCAAAACAGTCGAGGCCTATGTGGATGATATGGTAGTAAAAAGCAAGACAACTGCCGAGCATGTAGAAAATCTCCAAGAAGTTTTCCAAACCCTCAATAAATTTCAGATGAAGCTGAACCCAGAGAAATGCGTCTTTGGTGTGGCCTCTGGCAAATTTTTGAGATTCATGATTACTCAACGAGGGATCAGAGCAAACCTAGAGAAGATCGAGGCCATCATCCAGATGCCCTCGCCGCGACGTTTGAAAGACGTCCAAATATTAACCGGGCGGATAGTCTCTTTGAGCATATTTATCTCTAGGATAGGGCACAAATGCCTCCCGTTTTTCAAAATATTGAGGAAAGCATATGTGACCCAGTTTTTATAGCCGGACGAATGCGAGCGAGCGTTTCAGCATTTGAAGCAATATCTGACTAGCCCACCGATCTTGCAGAGCCCCGCTGAGGGGGAGAATTTGATAGTCTATTTGGCGGTGACAGAAGGGGCGATCAGTGTTGTTCTTATTCAGGCTGATGGCAAAGAACAATTCCCAATCTATTACGTTAGTAAGGTGTTGAACGGGCCAGAAATACGATACGCACCGATTGAGAAGCTGGCCTTATCGTTGGTAACTGCGGCACGAAAACTCAGGCCCTACTTCCAGAGTCACTCGATCGAAGTATGGACCGACCAACCCCTCTGATAATGCCTACAAAAGCCTGAAACCTCCAGGCGGTTAGTAAAATGGGCGGTAGAGCTGGAAGAATTCAATATACACAATAAACCACGGGCCACAATCAAGGCCCAAGTATTGGCGGACTTTATAGCAGAAATGAGTCAGCCTGCCTCGCAGGACGAACAGCGCCCCGCATGGAGTTTATTCGTTGACGGGTCGTCCAACGCTGAGGGATGCGGGGCAGGAGTGGTATTAATCAATCCATGCCAAGAGGAGAAGGTGGAGTATGCTCTCCGCTTAGAGTTTAAAGCATTCAATAATGAGGCAGAATACGAGGCTTTGATAGCCGGTTTTCAATTGGCCGGAGAGATGGGGGTGAAACACTTGAAAGTGTATAGCGATAGCCAAATAGTGGTCGCCAAGTTACGGGGCAGTATGAGGCTAAAGGAGACAATATGGCCAAATATTTGGAATTGGCGAAGTAGGAATTCAATAATTTCGAGGAATACTCGGTCAGCAGGATTGAAAGAATGCAGAACGCTCAGGCAGATGCACTTTCCAAAATGACTTCCAATCGAGATGCAAAGAATAACATTTTGGTCGAACGACTAGACCGGCCCAGCATCCAGTGAGTCAGCGAGATCCTTAAAGTAGATGCCGAGCGATCAGGATGGATGGAACCGATCAGAAAATACCTCCTTAAAGGGGTACAGCCCGAAGATGCCTTGGAAGCAAAGAAACTAAGGGTAAAGGCGGCCGAATATACGATCGCTAGCGGCACCCTATACAAGCGATCGTATGACTGGCCATTACTGCGCTGCTTGAGTGAAGAAGAGGCGGAACAGGCAATGGCTG